>JADLZK010006387.1:0-24613 GCA_015847255.1 Hyparrhenia diplandra | reverse complement strand
TTTCAAGGGATGGTCAAGGCTTGTCACGACCAAGCCGCCTACCCCCTCAACCGTGGCATGCACTCATATTCGCAGTGTCGTAATACCGCACCATGCCCGCATATCGAGCACTACTCTTGTCCCCCCCAGATCCCCACTCGTCAAATGGACGGACTAGAACAAGAGCAAACCCGAAGGAACAACGAACCGATATCCCACCTCTAATCAAGTTAGGCATATGATGATCGATGAAGAACCGAGATGAACATGTCAAGATTATGATATGTAAACTATATGCTAGTTCATATACCAACACTAGAACATGAACAAGACTATACTCTAGTTCATAAGTTAGGCCAAGAACATAGATATAAGACTTGTAAATAGAAGAATGCTCCATAGACAAGATGTATTACCAAGGCACTTTCTTCTAGGAGACAGTCTTCTTGACCCATTCATCGGTCCACTGTACAAAACTTGAGCGGCAAGTGTACATCCACTCATGGCCATCCATCCTCTACCATATACGCGAGTAATATAAGAATCAATTACATCTACACGATGTCCCTACTATCTAATAGGTGAAGATAGGTCCTAATCCCACTAGGATGTAGATGAGGTTAGTTTCCATGGTCTACTCCTATCCGAGACGTAATTTTTGGCGGCACCTTTCCCAATCGTTCTCCAAATACACGCCCCGGCAGGGAGATTGTGTATCCGGAGAACAACAGGGAGATGATGCCAAAACTCTGTATCAGATCAGAGTAGACCATGGAAACTAACCCCATCTACACATCCTCGAGCTATCCAAAAAATGTGGACAATTCGAAATAGATATGGTTATAGATATGCAAAGATATGCATACTTCCAACCGTATCTCTTTCGAATGCTGTGAGACGCCTAACTAGGTTACATGATCTATGAACATGATATAGAAAGAGGAGTCGTTTATGCCTCACCTTGCTGTCCCGCAGAAGTGACAAGTCGACGATGTGCAATAGCCTCTCCTAAAAAAAAGCAACATCATAGTGTCAATTTGAAATTTTGGCAAAGACCTTCCCTACACGGTGAGGTTTCCAAAACCTCAAGCACAAACCAATGGCACGATGGCCGACAACCACATATGCATATGCACATATCACGGCATTCAATCAAACATATCATTAGGATTCACATTCATATAAGCATATATAATCACCATCTACTACTACTCTTACTACTACTACCCCCTACTAGTATTACTACTCCACTATACTACTACTACTACTACCACTACCCTACAACTACCACTACCCTACTACTACTACTACCACCACCACTACCCGCTACTCTACCACTACTACTACGACAACGCCTCGTACTACTACTACAACTACCACTACCCTACCGCTTTGCGGCCGGCGCCGCGCCATCGCGCTGCCGAGGCGGCTAGGGCGCGACAACGGCCTCGGCGGCCTGGGGTTAGGGGTCGGCGCTGCGGGCCGGGTCGGGGGTCGGGTCGGGGCGTCGGCGGCGGCGAGGCGCGCGCTGCTTTTGGCGGCTCCCGCTCAAGGTGGGGGGACGCGAGACAAGGGGTGTTTATAAACCTAACATCACCACTAGGAATGGAGTTAATCTCACTCCTAGCAATGGCGTCGCAATGCTTGTGGGTATTGCTTACTATCACTACCAAGAGTGGAGTTAATCTCACTCTTGATATGCACCGAGGTTCACCACCTCATTCTATAGCATCACCTTAATACTAGGTTGTAATCCCCGTAGCAAATGCTAGAAATGCATGAATGGTATTTGTACATATGCCACTTGAACTCTTGAGATAATAATATGATGGAGATGATATCCGCAAGCTTTACGATAGAAATACCATTATAACATTTCACCGGGAGTAATCTAGGTATCTTTATTTATATTTTACCACAGGGAAGGGGACGGCTATGGATAATTGATTGACTCACTTGCAGTATGGTAATGTAGAGTTAACCATATCAAATCTATCTACTCTCAATAGGGATAAGTCATATGATAAAGATAATGATAAATAATAAATGCCAAGTCACAAATCATGGTATGCCACTAAAGTGTATCATAAAGGCAATAATAGCATGGTATAGGTAGAATAGAGAAATACTCCTAAGTTATCCCTAATCATATGTCAATGCATACTAAGATTAGTGCAATTACACCTAGTAATTATGGCAAGAGAGCATTATATCTACGCATAGTGAACATTACTAAGAAAGATCAAGAACAGAGCAAGTCTACCATAGTAATAAAGCTCAACTACCCCTATATTCGAAGAGTGGACTATAAAGGACTCAATGGGAGTCACATCCATGATCTACCACGTGGCCTAGAATATAGGGTGCATGTAACACCTCGATTTTTGCCGATTTTTAAAATTCGCTAAAAATTTGAACTTTTCAAAACCTTGGTGTTTGTTGCTTAAAACCTCTTGAAGTATTTCTTTAAAACATATTTTTGTTGGAAACGTGAAATGGAGTTACAAAAATATAAGGAGAAGAAGGGAAAATAAGAAGAGAGAAAAAGGAAAAAGGAGAAAGGAAAAGGAACTCGGGCCACCACCCCCCAAAGAACCCCCCCTCCTCCCCTTCCTTTCCACGCAGCCCCCGGCCGGCCCAAGATCGAGTCGCAGCCCAGCCCTCTCCTCCTCCTCTTCCTCCCCTCTTTCTCGCGGAACGCCGAAGCTTCCCAAACGGAGTCCGCCGCGCCGTTTCTAGGTTCCGTGTAGGCGCCATCGATTGGAAGCCGCCGCGAGTCAAATTGGTGAAGCCAATAAGTTCCTTGAGCCTCCTTCTTCCATCTCGGAAAGTACTTAGTTGGGCGCCTTCATTTCCTGTGTGTAACGCCCGTCCTTAGCAACGCCGCCGCCGAGAGCAGCCGCGCGCGCCGCCGTGGGAGCCGACGAACACCGCGCCCTCATCCGCGGCGGCGAGTCCGGGGTGACCAGCGGTGCCGAATGAGCCCGCGATGAGCTGGTCGAGGAACGGCCAACACCGGGCGCGACGAGGTGAAGCGCCGTCGGACGCGAGGACGGGCCGCCCGCCGCCAGCCGCTCCCCACCGTGACGACGTTAGGGTGGGAGCCACGGCAGGCTGCCACGTGGCCACGCCGCCACCTCCATCCGCCCGTCACCCGCCACGTGGACAGGCCACCAGGCCCCACCGGTCAATGACGCATGGTGACAAAGACAAAGGCGAGTCTACACAGAAAATTGCCGATGTACCCAACTATTGCACCCGATTTACTAGAAATATATTTTCCGAAGTTTCAAAAAAATCCCAAAAAATATGTAAATAAACTAGATTTTGTGGAGATGATTGTCATGAGTTTAAATCTATTTTACCTAAATAAACTATTGACATAAAAATCCCACAAGGTTTATTAACCGGATTAATATTCAAAAAATCATAACTTTTAAACCGTAACTCGATTTGAGTCAAACCACCACCTCCGTTATTTTTCTAAAATCGATCTTTACTCGCTCATGATATTTTCACCTGTCATCACATGGTTTATTTTATCACTTTACCATCGCTCTAATATTTATTACGATAACATCGCGAACGGGGAATAGCCGACGACAACCTCTACCGAAGAAGACAACCCCGACTTCATCCCGAGCCCCGACGACATCGACAACCCGTGCAAGTCCATACCCCTAAACCTGACCTTAATCCCCATGCAATTAAAGATAAATAATATGATGTTAAGTTAAGTTTGAGCATGAAATGATAACTGTTTATGAGCTAGATACTATGATGTTCATGGGGTGAAAAGTGAAACCTCGTAGTATGCTAATAACAACTTTAACAATAGTAGTAGTAGTAGTATAAAATGAACCTTAACAACCAAAGAGGTAGGCGTGGGTAGTCCGGTAGAGCCTAAATACCACATCGAGAATCACCGTGAGGGATTCATGCGGAGATACTTGCCTCCTAAGGACTGGTTCATAGACTATCTACCTAGTGTGATTGTCCGCTGACCACACGCCGGGATGGGGCGGTCGGATCTCACACCCCGTTAGATTAACGTATATTTGATACCAAGGAGGCCATGAGTAGGCAAAAGGTTTATTGGGAGACACAGAATGCTAAGTGATCTTACGTAAGTCGGGTTGGCGTGGATGCCGAAAGATCTTCCACGTTAAACAATTGAGAATATGAATTTATGATTAATGATATATAGTTGGGATGCTGAGTGATCTTCCGCTTTGGGGTGCTAAGTGATCTCCCGGCCCAACCCCGAAGCCTTTGGTAAAGAGTATACAGAAATCTAGGTTCGCAACCAAGCGGTATCGGGATCTCGTTAAGCTTATCGAACCATTGGCCATGGAGTAGACAACGCTTTTCGTGTGGGGAAAGTCTACAACCTCTGAAGAGTTTAATTAAATCTATTCGAATAGCCACGTCCTTGGAATGGACCGAGCTAGGCCGGATCATCTATGATTAGATTTCACCTAATGTTTCTAACCGTTTGTTGTTTGTTTTGAAGATAAGATACAACCTAACCGAGTCTCTACTAGGACCCAAAACCCTTAATAACCCAATCCACCCCTGCTTGGACTTGTTGAGTACTTTTGTACTCACCCGTTGTTGACTTACTGGACTTAGGTGCGAGAAGAGGAGATTGGCTATAATGACCATGAGGACGAACAGCGGGGGACGACTAGGAGTTAACGCGTTGGAGTTCTAGGACCAGGATATTAGTACTAGGGTTTTCGCCTCCGCTCAAGTATGCTTGTGGGTGTGGTAGTGTGAATAGCCACCATTGTCATTTCGCGTACTCCGATAACAGATAAGTTGCCCACAGCATGGCCTATGTTTATCTATCGGTGTGACCCATAAAACCGTGTCCTCCAGTGGGCTGTATGTAAGACCTTTATTAGTCCTATTAATAAAAGCTTCGGCATATTTTCATAAATCTGTATCCACTCTTATTTATAAACGTATTAGCGCATGATCCTGGCACTAATACGTGAGGTTAAGGACCCATTAAAAGTGGAGGCCTGATAGCGTGGTATCAGAGCCGAGCTTGACCATAGGACGAAATGCTAGGTCCAAAGACACAACCGATAATCATGATAAACCCACACTATAGACCCGAATCGCTCTTTTATATTTTCCTTTCGGAGCAAAAATATTTCTAACTAGTGGAAGTGTTTTTGCAGCCATGGAAGATCCAATTGATTATAATTGGGAGCGATCACACCGCATAGCCGAGGAGGGATTTCCCCGTCTCTTATGGGAGACACTCCGGCGACTTGGCTACACCAAGCCTCCTATCTATTACAGCATGGAGTATGACGATGCAGGAGTGTGAAGGTGTGACGTGCGGTTGCACATTAAGGAATACCCTGAGATGACTGCGATACCGGCACGATGGTACCACAGGATTGGTAGGAAGCACTGGGATGCAACTTAGAAGGCGGCAAGAGCAGCATTAGCAGAGTATTGTGGCATATTTGAAGAAGACGTGGAGCATACACCCGGTAAAGTACCTTCCAAGACCCGACGGACTACACCAACATGGAGCGACAAGATACACGAAGCCGGAGAAGATCGGTCCGAGAACACGAATCTGACAAAGTGTTCACCATAAGGTACCTTCACAACCTAGATACCTTGTGTGTGGACCAACGAGGAAGGAGATATAAGCATGGCGGAGACTATTTCACGACGGACAAGTAGAGGTAGACAAGAAGACCATTGAAGTCCACAAGATCACGGAAGAATGAGACAAAGAACTCAAGAAAATGCAACGCCAGCTATAGGAGAAGAAGCGAGCCAAGAAGATGCCACCAGGAGGAAGATCGATCACCAGAAGACGGATTGCCGCAAATGCCACTAATGATGTGCCAGCCTATGATCCCCATCAGCCTTACTACAACCTGAATGGATATGTGCCAAAGGAGTCTATGACCGATCCCGAGTCGATTAAGACGGAGGAGTCGATCCGCGACAACTTTCAGCAGGAAGCAGGACCATCCAAGTGCTCGTAACCTGGACCTTATGCGCTAGCACGGCCACGCTGAGAGCAATGGAACCCCCAGCAGCTACAATTTGTATACAATAATGTAACTATGGCAAGCAGTTATTGTGGCAAACTGAGCAACCTGGGTATTGATATCGGTAGTGTGTGGGTGTTCGCTAGATCTTAGTAGTTGTTATGTGTGATGCCTCTAGCGTCATGTGTGCGTAACTATTAAGATTGTGTTTAAGAGTTTGGAATTTTCATCAAAGATTTGTGTTTTGTTGGAGTTTTTATCACAATTATTCTCTTTTGATCCTCGAACCACCATCTTACCCATATTGCTACCATAGCAAACCCTATGGAAAGACGATCGACAGATCCGTGAACGACGCGAAAGAAGCAGAACTATGAACCGTGAGGAAGGAAGAGCTGAACCTCCTAGGAACCGGTGAGATAGGGGCCGACAACCCAGAAACAACAGGGGCAATCAACACAGGAACGAAGCCAAAGAAGAAGTGAATCGGTACGTAATGAACCGCCACCACCACCACCGCACCTAGCGAAGTGATGGATCGCCAGACACAGCTATTAGAACACCTAGCGTGCGCATTTCGAGACGCGGAGAATGGGCAAGGAAAGATGGCAGCCTTTATGAGACTTCATCCACCAACCTTTGATGAAGCTGGAAACGATCGGTTACGTTTGATCACCAAGAAGCACAACGCCATCGTGGGCAAGCCCGATGAGAGAAAGTCATTTTAGCTACACATCAACTAGCAGGAGCAGCCTGCGAATGGTGGGATAACTATCAAGACACAGTAGAAGACCCCACAGCTATCACGTGGGAAGAATTAGTGGAAGAATTCCGCCACTACCACATTCCCGAGGGAATTGTACATAGTAAGGCAGAAGAATTCCGCAATATTCAACAAGGAGCCATGACTGTCCCCCAGTACATTCGCAAGTTCATGAAGTTAGCACGCTACGCACCAGGAGAAGTAGGCAAGGATGAGAAGAAGATGGAGTGTTTCGCCAGAGGACTCAATGCATCACTTAGAGAACAAATAGCAGGACACGACTACGCCAACTTCAACACTATGATGAACAAGTGCATCAGAATCGAAGAAGAGAAGATGAAGACGGAATGGGAAAGGAAGCACAGAATGCTCATCAATGGAGATCGATTTTGGGACAGGACACAGAAGACCCGTACAATCACTAGTGCACCACCCAGATATCAACCCTCCTTACAATTCCATGCCCCAGGGAACAACTACACCCAAGCCAGCAACAACAACTACGGCAACCTCAGGAATAACCATGCCAACAACATCAACACACGCAACGCCCCCGTCAACAACAATGCTCAGTATGTAGGAAGAGACAGTGCAGGACAGGAGATATGCTTCGGATCTTTGGAAACTAGGACATAGGATTGCAAGCTGCCCCAATAGGAACAATAATGCCCCCCCCCCTCGCTTGTAAACGTAAACCGCCACTTCAGGTAAGCCGCAACGCCCCCATAAGGTTCAGCGCACCTTGAAGGAACGCCCCAAGTTTCGGTCAGGGCCGAGTAAACCACGTGAGTGCCGAGGATGTGCAGTTAGCACCAGATGCCATGTACGGTGAGTTTATTATAAACTCCAACTCAGCCACCGTGTTATTCGACTCGAAAGCATCGCATTCGCTCATTTCAAATCGCTTTGTTTTGAATAATGCTTTGAGAACAGTTTTATTATCGATCCCTCTTTTGATTCGCACTCGAGCTGTGCTCCAATGCACCATTAAGTGCCCTCAAATAAAGATTATGATACAAGGAGTGGAATTCCAAGCGGATCTAATAGTATTAAAGACGTAAGGATTGGACGTAATCCTAGGTATGGATTGGTTAGAGAGACATCATGGAAACATATCCCCGCAAAGGATGCAATGGTCACCGTGACAAACCATCAAGGAAAGACAAAGGAAATGTCAGCCACAAGCCACCAAAGATAGTACCACAATTAAACACCTACAAGCCACCACCGTCGAAGAAGTGCCGATTGTGAACGAGTACCCAGACGTATTCCCAGAAGACTTACCCGAAATGCCACCAGACAGAGATCTAGAATTCATCATCGATCTTATACCCGGGATAGCACCAATAGCAAAAAGACCTTACAGAATGGCGTCTAATGAATTAGAAGAACTGAAGAGACAGCTACGAGAATTACAAGAAAAAGGATACATCAGACCAAGCTCATCACCATGGGGATCACCTGTACTATTTGTGAAGAAGAAGGATGGAAGCCGGCGCATGTGCATCGACTCACGATCCCTAAATGAAGTCACCATCAAGAACAAATACCCTCTACCCGAATCAATGACTTATTCGATCAATTAAAGGAGCACAATATTTCTCCAAGATTGATCTTAGATCCGGTTATTATCAATTCAAGATTCGACTCGGCGACATACCAAGACCGCATTTGTGACCCGATACGGACAATACGAATTTACCGTCATGCCCTTTGGGTTAACTAATGCACCAAATTACTTCATGAACCCGATGAACAAAGTATTCATGGAAGAATTGGACAAGTTCGTGGTAGTATTCATCGACGACATACTTATTTATTCAAGGAGCGTGGAAGAACATGAGCAACATTTGAGGATAATCCCGAACAAATTAAGAGATCACCAACTATACGCCAAGTTCGGCAAGTGTGAATTCTGGTTACAAGAAGTCACATTCCTCGGACACATCATCACCGCAGAAGGAGTAAAATGGATCTAGACAAGATCAAGGCAGTATCAGAATGGGAGCAGCCTACAACTGTCACCAAAGTACGAAGTTTCCTTAGATTAGCGAGGATACTACAGAGATTTATTGAAGGATTTTCCAAGATCGCCAAGCCAATGACAAAGATTGACCCGAAAGGAGCAGAGTTCAAGTGGACGTAAGCATGCGAAAAGGAGTTTCCAAGACCCGAAGACCAAGTTAACCACAAAGACCAAGACTCACACTACCAGACATACACAAGGACTTCATAGTATATTGTGACGCCTCTAGCCATGGATTAGGATGCGTATTAATGCAAGAAGGGAGAGTAGTAGCCTACGCATCAAGGCAACTGAAGAAGCACGAGGAGAACTACCCGACGCACGACTTGGAGCTAGCAGCAGTAGTACATGAAGATTTGGAGGCACTATCTCATCGGAAATAAATTAGAAATATTCACAGATCACAAGAGCTTGAAGTACATATTCACGTAGTCGGAGCTAAACTTAAGACGGAGAAGATGGTTAGAACTCATCGAGGACTACAACCTTGGCATAAAGTATCACCCCAGAAAATCCAATGTAGTAGCAGACGCCCTTAGCAGAAAGCCACAGTGTCACTACCTCAAGACCCTGAACAGAAGACCGGAGATTACTCAAGACTTCTGCCGACTCAACCTACAAATAGTGGAGAAGGGAATGCTAAACCAGCTAAGCGCACGACCCATATTAGAAGACCAGATCTAGGCAGCTCAAGACAAGGATGCAGAAATTCAAGAAATCAAGGAATTACTTACAACCAAGGAAATGCCAGGATTCAGAATCGATGAACAAGGAAAATTGTTGTATAAAAATCGAATATGCATACCCAAAGAAGGAAACCTCGGGAGCTTAATATTGGATGAAGCACACAAGTCACCTATATCAATACACCCCGAGCAACCAAGATGTACATGGATCTAAAGCGTAAATATTGGTGGAAAGGCATGAAAGTGGACATCGCAGATTTTGTGGCCAAATGTGACCTATGTCAAAGGATAAAAGTGGAACACCATCGACCCGCCAGGGATTATTGCAACCGTTACATATACCTAAGTGGAAATGGGATGAAATCAGCATGAACTTTATTGTTGGACTTCCAAGAACGCCGAATGGAAATGACTCAATATGGGTCATCGTGGACGACTAACCAAGGTAGCCCACTTTATTCCTAAGTGAAGACCACTTTACAAGGGAGCCAGCTAGCAAGGATATACATTGACCACATTCTCGGACTACATGGAGTTTCGAGCCGAATAGTCACGGTCGAGGATCCCAGCCACCTCAAGATTTTGGAGAAGCCTACATGAAGCCCTCAAGACCCGCCGACTACAAAGACGACCTATCACCCCCGGATGGATGGACAAACGTAACACGCCAACCAAATATTAGAAGACATGTTAAGGGACTACGTACTAGTTTACGGAAAAGATTGGGAGAAAAGCCTATCATTCGCAGAATTCTCCTATAACAACAGTTACCAAGCCAGGCTGAAGATGCCACCGTTCGAAGCAATATACGAAAAGAAAATGCAGAACACCCCTCATGTGGTTAGAAGTTGGAGAACGCACACTATTTGGACCAGATATCATACAAGAAGCGTAAGACAAGGTAGCGACGATCAGAGAGAACCCGAAAGCAGTCCGAGTCAATAGAAGAGCTATGCAGATCGCAAAGGAAGCCATTAGATTTTCAAGTAGGGGACCACGCATATCTAAAGGTGTCACCTATCGAGGAACCGAAGATTTTAGCTACCCCGTAACTAGAAGAAGTCCAAGATGTATTCCATGTGTCGCAACTGAAGAAGTGTTTACGAGTACCAGAGGAGCGGACCCCGATGGAGACAATGGACCTACAACCGGATCTACAATATCAGGAGAGACCGATCAAAATACTGGACGTTGCCGTCCGACAAACCCGAAGGACAGTGGCCAGATTTTGTCGAGTACAATGGAGCAATCACACCGAAGCAAAAACCACCTGGGAACGAGAAGAAAGTCTCAGAAAAGAATTTCCATACCTATTCAAGGAACAATGCGAATCTCGAGGACGAGATTCTCTTTAAGGGGTAGGTTTGTAACACCCCGATTTTTCATCGATTTTAAAATTTGCTAAAAATTTCAACTTTTCAAAATCCTTGGTGTTTGTTGCTTAAAAACCTCTTGAAGTATTTCTTGAAAACATATTTTTTGTCGGAAACATAAATGGAGTTACAAAATATAAGGAGAAGAAGGGAATATAAGAAGAGAGAAAAAGAAAAGGAAAAAGGAGAAAGGAAAAGGAACTCGGGCCACCAGCCCAGCAACCCTCCCCTCCTCCCCTTCCTTTCCACGCAGGCAACTGGGCCGGCCCAAGATCGAGCCACAGCCTAGCCCGGCTCCTCCTCTCCTCTTCCCCTTCCTCTCGACCAGCCGGCATGGGCACGCTGCCCGCGCTAGAGTGCGTCAATGGCGGGCGGCCGCGCCAGCCCGGCCACGGGCCGAGCCAGCTAGGGTCGCCAGGCCACGCCAGCCTAGTCGCCTCGCCAACCAAGCCGGCCAGGCCGCCATCAAGCACCCACGCGGCCGCTGGATGACCGGGCACTGATCGGGCGGTGACCTCGCCGGCCGGCCACCGGTAGCCATGGCGCAGCCCAACAGGAGCTCAGGCTATTCCAGGGGACACACGGACGACGACGATGACCGAGCGCAGGAGAACCCACGCGCACCGACCGATTCATGCCGGAAAAGATCGGGCTTGGCGGAAAATATCCCGCCGAGCCGAGCTTCGCGCGGCACGGCTATAAATAGCCCACCCCTGGCGCCTCTTCCGACCTCACCCCCGAGCTTCGAACTCCGCCTAGAAGTGGAACACACGGTGCTCTCTCCTCTTCCCCCTCTCCTCCCCTCTTTCGCCGCCGTCGATTGAAGCCGCCGCGATTCAAATTGGTGAAGCCAAAGAAGTTCCTTGAGCCTCCCTCTTTCCATTCGAGTACTTAGTTGTGTCTATTTCCTTGTGTAGCATCGTCGCCAAGCAACGCCGCCGTCGAGAGGCTGCGGCGGCGTCTTGTGCCGCCGTGGGAGCCGACGAACACCGCCGCCCTCATCCGCCGCCAGTCCAGGGTGATGAGCGGTGCCGAATGAGCCCCTCGCGATGAGCTTTGGTCGAGGAATGGCCAACACCGGCGACCTTCCCCGCTGAAGCGCCGCCATCGACGCGGAGGACGGGGCCGCCTGCGCCGCCGCTCCCATCGCGGACGACGCCGTGGTGGAGCCAATGGCGTCGCCACGTGGCACGCCGTCACCTCCGCCGACTTGTCACCTTTAGCTATCATCTACCTTCGACCCACCCCTTTCCTTTCTGAATCGAGCTTTGCTTACACATCTAATTCTACATTTGACCCATTTGGATGATATTTTCTAAGGCTGAAATCACAAAGTTCTTATCCCGGCATCTTACTTACTATTTTGAAAACGACTACTCTTCCTATAAGATAATATGGATGAGATCCTATACATATGTATGAGACTTCTAGGCAAGAGCAATAGGCATTGCCCGAGTACTAAATCAAGGCTCCCGCATGAAGGTAGGAAAGGTTGTTGTCAAGATGGTGATCCACAAGAAGAAGATAGTATGTAACTAGAGGGCGAGAGTTGTAAGCCAATAGGGAAGTAGAATGCTCAGTGGGAGGAATCCAAGCCTAAGCACCGGATAACTCGTACGTAAGGATAGAGGAAGAGAACCGGGTGGCTTTGACACCGGTGATGTTAGAAAGAAGACAAGTGCTTATGCTTATAAGGAACCCCAAGGTTAGCTTATAGCTCTTGAGTCTTATCTTATGTGGAAGCTCCAGAGAAAGGAAAAATAGAGTTCCAACAAGGCTGGCCCAAATCCACACTTCTCATCACTCGCCTCCTTCTAGTAGGTAACTTTGACACCTAGGAAAGAGTTGACTCAATGCAAGAAGGTAGAGAAGAATCCCTAGCGCAGATGTGCCGAGAGCAAGAAAAAAAAAGCTCCTATTTACCAAAGAAACTCTTTTGTTAGTTCTTTCTAGCAAACCGATGTAGGTAGGCTTCCTAAGCAAGCTAGTTGGGAATGGGTTTGATAGCTGAAGAATGGAACATCACATGGTTCATAGTTGAGGAAAAGGCGAGACTTAATCCACCCTCGTTCTATATCTTGACAGGGCGGATCGCAATGTAAATGGCGCATACTACGCTTCTCCCACCTTGATAGATAGTTCTCGCTAGAAAGCTCATTAGAAGTCGAATCAAACATTCAAACCTAAGGCCTTTGTTGTCCCGCTGAAAAAGCTTAGTAAGCCGATCTTCGAGAAAATCCGCTCTCGAATGGGACTAAAAGGAAAAGATATCCCTAGGTGGCAGAGCGACCTTTAGAGTAGAGCTCACTTCCCCACTCGCTCCTAATCTATGTCTTAACAAAAGACTCCCGATACCGGGACATTACCCATTAGACCGATTGGACCACTTAAGAGGACCCCTTTGGCTTGGCTATTCTAGGCCTTCTTCTATTCGTACCTCCTTCCTTTTCTTCCCCGCCATTCAAGCCGCCATCTCTTCTCCACAGCACTCAATCCCTATTTGAGACAAAGAAGACCGACCTATTATTTATTTGCACTTCCCGATATCAAGAGGTTCTTACTTACCTTTGACCAAGAAGACACGAATGATCTACTCATCAAGGGATGTGATGGCCCATCAGATCTTACGACGAGTGGATCATCCCTATACTTAACTCAAATTCGTATATACTCGAGAGTAGGTGGAAACATTAACGTATCTATCTTTTCGCTCCCTCCTGCCTATCCCTATGGATTTGAATCCGTAGCAAGGGCACTACTTCGCGTATCTATTTCGATTTCCTATTTTGATAGATAATGGAAGAATTCAAATAAGCAAAACTATTGGTTCTATTCTCGTGCAGGGTCGCCAATACTCGTCGGTACCCTCTTGTCCTGGAGCCGGTGGAAAAGGGTGGAATTTCCTAATCCCGTGTCCAAGTTAGTCTACCAAATCCGACCATGGCTAAACAGGGGCTTTTTATCTTGAGTCGCTTCAAAGATACTACTACGATCAAGGCGGAAAGTCCAGTGCTTATTGATCAAAGAAGAAGCGATAGGGGTCTTCTTAAGAAGAGTTGCTTTCATGAAAAGAGTGTAGCCATGATGGCAAGTCAAGGTGGGGCCCCGTGAAGGCAAGCCTTGTGTATGTTGGCGTGATGACGAGAGAAAGGAAATGACCTTGAACAATAGCTATCTGTAGCACACCCCGCAATGACTTCGACCAGCGGACCAAATTATCAATACCCTACGCCATGCTTGATGGCTTGGCCTGTGGCTTTGTTGACCAGTGCAAAGGCCCGACAACCGTTCTGAGAGTCACTGGAGAATGGCCAATAAGCTGGATTCCCTCCCCGATTTGATTACTTTTCGCGGCTTATGCCTCTTACCCAGCTCTTTAAGTTCAGTTCCCTTAGCCCTACTACTTATGGATTGGATTAGTCGCCAATAGGAGGAATCTATTTACTAGGAAAAAGTAGCGTTGAGAGTTCGGTGGAAGGGGAAACCATTCCCGTATGGAGCCAGCCTCCCTTAAAGGAATGTCTATATGGGGTCACCACTCTTTTTCAGTAAAGACTGAGTGGAAAGCAAAGGGAAGACGGCCAATCGATAAGGAAAGGTGTAGTGAAAGTCCTACAAGCTCGTTCGGATGGCTAAATTCGTATTGAAGTAAGAAGGAGAGATGCCAATAATAATACCAAATGGGGGCGGCTACAAAGATTTTTCTCCCGACTCCAGAGGCTAGGTAATAATAGAAAGATGAAGAGAAGTGGGCGGGCATGAGGTATCACAGGAATCTTCATTTTCAAATGTGAATGAAAGCTTTAATCACATCCGATTTTCTAATCCTTACTTTCGGAGAGTGGATCTATCCAATTAGAATCCCCCATCCGTCCCTACTCGTAATACAAATGGCAATAGTAAAGACAGGACGGAGACTTTTGAAAAGAAAAGGAGAACTCTTAGGAGAACAGTCTTTCTTAACTTGGTAGACAGTCTTTGGACTTGAACCTCGCTATCGGTACGCTGCTTTTTTGACTCCACTCTCTTAACGGGCACCTTTCCCGTTACACGTTCGTTACATGGATCTCGCTTTCTTTTTTTTTTATCCATTCTTCGCTTTACTCGAATTAATGTTATTAATGATTAGAGCCTAGTCCGCTAACGCTGAACTCGCATTCTTCCTCGTTACCGCTATGTGGCATCTAGCTCGTTCACTGGAATTCCTCTTCTGTCCTATCTATAGCCTCGCCGCGTACCCCAACACCAGGAAATGGTACCCCGCCTTTGAAGTACCACTCTGTGTAATTCCCAGGATCACTTAATTTGGTAGGCCTGGTATGGTTGGCTAGCTTCTAACAGATCCAGTCATTTCTTCCTGATTTTGAAAAGCAAAGACGGGGACTTCATCTGCCCATGATTGATTCCCTCACGAGGGCTATGATTTATACAAAAAAAGGATTTATATAATCCTGACGTCTACACAGAAAGGAAAGGGGTGAACTCCTTCCATCTTGGGTTTAGTTGCCCTGCCTGCTTTGTCTCAATGAAAGCTTTTTTGTATGGAAAAGGAAAGGCTCTTAGCCACCGGTAGCCGGCTCAATGATCCCCTTTGGGCAGCTATTTCTCTACTGCAAATGAAGAAGAATCTGGAATCGCTTGACCAATCGACAAGTTCTCTTCTTTATCTACGACCAAAGTAAAGTGAGGATCCAATCTGGAAAAAGGGCTATGAGAATCAAAGTTGACAATGCGGGCCGGGAATTAGACTACTATCCATATTCACCGGGAACTACAACTGGCAGGCTTTATCTTATGGAATTTTTGGAGGATAGGATCCATTTTTCCGACATTTAGACGATAAAGCCGAGGAGCCGAAGCAACAACCTTATCTACAGCCGTCTGCAACTATCAATTCATAGTCATATATGTTTCGTACGAATATCCCTAGCGTATAAGGGCTAGCGATATCCTTCAGCTTCCTGCTTTCGCTTCTTCTTTAGGAACTAGCTTAATGCTTTACAGGGTGGTGCCTTATAAGAAATTAGAAAAGAGAACCTTTATATTATAGAATAGAAATACTTTGCAAGCATTAGAGCTGTGCACTGTGATTACTGGTTGTCAATCCTGTATTGATAGTTATAGCACTTGGAAATTCGAATATTAATGAATTATGAGTAGTGTGCAAGTATGCTTTCTTTCGTGTTATATCAGTATCATCTTCCCTTTCTTTCATCTTCCTGTACCGGCTAGTTCGTTGACTTATGTACAAGAAGGAGTAGGTGGCAGTGGAATCATAGGTATCGTGATAGCATTCAGTGTAGTTATTGCTCTATATCAGAACTAGCTTAGATGCTTGCAGGCAATCAATTCCAGATATCGGAACAGAGACTGGATAAGCCTCCTCTTGCCTGAGAGAACGGGACTTGTTTCTACTGTTTGTTGTCCTCCACTTAAATGAGAACACTGGATGAACGAACTCACATTTATTATTGAATAGAAAGCATTTATTATTGAATAGAAAGAGAACCAAGAAAGCGAAGAAATCCATTCCTAAACTTAGTTGTATTGGTATTGGCCTGCCACCTAGCTAGAATAGAAGGAAGAATCTCGTAAATCTAGACTATTCAAGTTGAAGCTGATTTAGAAGGATCAAGTAAGATTCCATTTCAATGACCCTGGATAAAAGGAAGGTGTGTTTGCTTAAGGATGGGGAGCCGGCGAACTACGCAATCTCTACTGCATCGAGGCTGAAGACAGGAGTTTACGACGACTACCGCGGATAAACAGGTCTATCAAACCCAGAACCAGAGCTGGGAAGTTCTCGATTTCTCCCTCCGTCCTCGACAGGAAGAATGTACAAGAATTCTGAACTAGCTTATCTGCTTTTGGCTTTAAGGGTAGAGCGAGGGAAAGCAAGGAAAGAGTGCAAGGAGAAAGTGAACAAATGATAAGTCAGTTCAAAGCGAAAGGCAAAGCAAGGCATCTGGATAACTGACAAGAGAAGTTGAGTGCCACCTAGCATGATGAACTGCCTGAGAAAGGCTTTGGGTCAAGTATGTTTCGATGCACAGGAAATAATGCAAGTACTCTCCAAGGCACGAGAGATATATGCTTTCAGGGGTACTACTAGATAGATTGTATGGCTCCGTTGGTGACTTTCTGATCGCGGGTTTCATTTGAAAAACCCCAACGCCATTCATCTTGTGTCAAATCCGGTCTTTCATGCAAGAGTTTCATTTTTGGCCGCTACTACGCTCGTCGAAAAACTTCTTGATGACACCATCATCTCATTACCTTATTTTTTTCCTTCGACTTCGGCTATGACCAATGCCCCACCTAGCTGAATAGGCGTAACAAAGCTACCTGAAAAAGGCAAGGTGTGCCTTAAATTGAAATCGACAAATTGCGTTTGCCAGATGGATTCTTTAGAAAGATTCCCGGAGTTCAGTATAATATTTAGTTAGAATCTAAATAAAGGCGCATACGTGGGGCGGGCAGGGGCCCCACTACTTCTTCATTTAGGGGGGCTAGCCTCATGACTTCCCACTGGGCGAGGTGCACCTAACCCACCTACTCACTCATCAATTACGGTGTTCAGCTGACTTGCACAGAAAAGACCCCCTATTGTTTAGTAATTTGGCGCCCCATCTTTTGATTGACTGTTGTCAACTAATCTTTTCAATGTTCGATTCTACTCTATGTTAGAACATTTCAGTGAATGCTATTTCGATCTAAGTGGTCCTATTCTCTGTCCCGTGCTAGGAAGCATTACTCCTCTTTTCATTCCAAATTCTTCAATAAGACCGATACGATTGATTGGTCTGTGTGTTTCTCTTATTACTTTTTTGTATCCCCTGTCCCTCGGTGTGAGTTGCAGCAACACTCTGGTGGAAGTTATCCACCTATCGATGGTTAGAACCAGCTGAAGCCGATTGAAGCGTTCTTGACACATTATTGCACATCTCAAGCACAAATTGGATTTCATTGAGGAAACATTGCTCCACTGAGGCGCTCCGCGGACGCTTTTTATTTCACTTTTATTCTATGGACGTTGAGGCTGAATTGCACAAATCATGATAGATATTTATTGGGCTGACTTTTTGCAAAATGGAGCGGGTACGAAGCAGATATGGATAAGACTTGGATCGGATAAGGCTGCTTCGGATATTCTTCAGTTACCAGTACGAATCGGATATTCCCAACAAATGATATGGATACCAGTATGTTGCGGATAGAATGTAGGTGAGTCCATTTGGAAAGCTGAATAACTGAACTAAGTAGAATTGATTGCTAGGGATTGTGTTCTCAAGGATGGCTTTAGCATTGATCCATAACAACCCAGGATTCAGCTCAATCAGAACATAGAATTAAGAAACATCCGTATGCTTTCCTGGAACAGAAGCAATAGCTACGCGACTACATCGGAAAGTCTTTGAAAGAAGTTGCAACGCGCTCTTTTCCTTGGTTGCATCACCATTTGGTCTTGACAAAGAGATAAAGAAGATACACTTGATTGTCATGAATTTAAATCTATTTTTTACCTAAATAAACTATTGACATAAAAAATCCCACAAGGTTTATTAACCGGGATTAATATTCAGAAAATCATAACTTTTAAACCGTGAACTCGATTTGAGTCAAACCACTTCCGTTATTTTTCTACAATTGATCTTTACTCGTTTACGATATTTTCACCTGTCATCCCATGGTTTATTTTATCGCTTTACCATCACTCTAATATTTAATACGATAACATCGCCGAACATGGGAATAGCCGACGACAACCTCTACCGGGAAGAAGACGACCCCGACTTCATCCCAGAGCCTGACGACATCGACAACCTAGGCAAGTCCATACCCCTAAACCTGACCTTAATCCCTATGCAATTAAAGATAAATAATATGATGTTAAGTTAAGTTTGAGCATGAAATGATAACCTGTTTATGAGCTAGATACTATGATGTTCACGGGCTGAGTGCGTGAAACCTCGTAGTATGCTAATAACAACTTTAACAATAGTAGTAGTAGTGTAAAATGAACCTTAACAACCAAAGAGGTGGGTACTGGTAGTCTGGTAGAGCCTAAATACCACATCGGGAATGACCGCGAGGGATTCCTGCGAAGAGATACTTGCCTCCTAAGGACCGATTCATAGCCCATCTACCTAGTGTGATTATCCGTGCAGCCACACGCCGGGATGGGGCGGCTGGATCTCACACCCCGTTAGATTAATGTATATTTGATACCTAGGAGGCCGGTAGTAGGCAAAAGGTTTATTGGAAGCTGACACAGAAGCTAAGTGATCTTCTGTGGTCGGGTTGGCGTGGATGCTGAGTGATCTTCCACGTTAAACAGTTGAGAATATGAATTTATGATTAATGATATATAGTTGGGATGCTGAGTGATCTTCCCGTTGGGGGTATAAAGTGATCTCCCCGTCCAACCCCGAGAAGCCTTTGGTAAAGAGTATACAGAAATCTAGGTTCACAACCAAGCGGGTACCGGATCTCGTTAAGCCTGTCGAACCATTGGCCGTGGTGTAGACAATGCTTATCATGTGGGGAAAGTGTACAACCTCTGCAAAGTTTAATTAAATCTATTCGAATAGCCACATCCTTGGAATGGACCGAGCTAGGCCAGATCATCTATGATTAGATTTCACCTAATGTTTCTAACCGTTTGTTGTTTGTTTTGAAGATATGATACAACCTAACCGGGAACTTGTATGAGCAGTTTTAGAGTCTCTACTAGGACCCAAAACCCTTAATAACCCAATCCACCCCGGTTTGGACTTGTTGAGTACTTTTGTACTCACCCGTTGTTGACTTACAGACTTAGGCGTAGAAGAGGAGATTGGCTATAATGACCACGAGGACAAACCGCAGGACGACTAGGAGTTAACGCGTTGGAGTTTTAGGACCAGGATATTAGTACAAGGGTTTCGCCCGCGCTCAAGTATGCTTGTGGGTGTGAGTAGTGTGAATAGCCACCATAGCTGTTGCGTACTCTGGTAACCAATAAGTTGCCACAGGATGGCCACAGCAACGGCGCCAGAAATGCTTGTTGATATTTCTAACACGATCCAAAGTAGGAAGGCGAAAGAAATATATATGGTATCTATCAGAACTTGTCAGCTTGGATGTGGAGTTAATCTCACGATCCAATAAAGGCAGAGTTAGGCGGTGTTAGTTGTGGGGTGTAATCTCAGCACCATTATCTATTGTGGAGTTAATCTCACTAGGATATGTACACGAGGTGTACCACTCATTTCTAGGCATTATCTACGTACTAGTCTGTCACCCTAGCAATAACGCTCTAAGAAATGCGTGTATGGTATTCTTGATATGCCTTGATAAAAGATGATCATGATATCTACAAGCGCACAGATAGAAATACCATTGTAGCACTTCACCGGGAGTCTATCCAGGTATCGTATTTATATTTTACCACAGGGAAGGGGTAGTCTATGGAAAGTAAGAGAGATAGATATGTCCAATGATTTAAGAAATGCATAAATTAACTTGAGATTCACTTGCAGTGGTATAATGCAGAGTTACCATATGCATCTAACAATACTCATAACAGGATAAGTCTCATAATAAAGATAAATAATGAATAATAATAAATGATAACTGCCCAAGTCTAAGATTATGGTATGCCACTAGTATCATATGAGCTATTAACACGATATAGAGAGAGTAGAAAGAATATTCCTAAGTTACTCATAGTCATATGTCAATGAATACTATAATTAGTGCAATTACATCTAGCTATCATGGCAAGGTTGCAATATATCTACACATGGTGAACATTACCAATGAAGATCAAGGATGAAACAAGATCAACACCGTAATTATGGCTCAACTTGGCCTATCATTCGGGGGGTGGACTCCAAAGGACTCAACAGGACTGTCACTCCCACGATCTACCACACGACCCGGAATGTAGGGTTCAATCGCAGGTAAACGTTGTATAAACACCACGTTTACACATTGCTCACCACCCACATAGTGATCATCTAAGTGGATGCTATACGACTCCATGCATAAAATATAAGACAAACTTACTAAACTAGACATATAATCATAGCAAGCATGGATACATATCACTAAGAATATAATCATTAAATAGAACAAAGTCATAGCAAATGTATTCCAACAAAATACTTATAGATTGGATACAAGAGAGAAGCCACGAGAAGCTCGGCTCCGCTACTTCTTGACTATCAGGAATCCAAGGCAAGCTTGACTTCCTCTAGATCTAACTAGGTAGCTAACTGCTTCTAATATGATGAACTAGGGCTTAGGATCTAGACTTGGTGATGGGACTTGAAGTAGTATCAATCAAGAATGAATTGGCGGCGACGAGCTGACCTGCTCTTCCCCGGGTTTCTCATAATCATTATAACTATTAAAGTACACACGCATTTCTTTTTCTCGAGGAAACTGGAGTGAATCTCTCCTGTACGGATGTAGATGATGGCGCGTGTAGTGTTGAGGAACGGTCTCCCCAGCACTAATGGAGGATCTTGATCTTCCCCCATGTCCATGACTATAAAGTCGGTAGGGACATAGTGATCCATGATTTTGACTGGTACGTCTTTAGCAATTCCTTCTGAAACCGGTATGATTGGTCTGCCATCTGCAGCTGCACAAATGTTGGTTGCAAAGGCAATTTTCCAAATAATAATTCATAGGTTACCTTTGCCATCAAGTTGATGCCGGACCCCGTATCGCAGAATGTATTGTTGAAGGTTAAATAATTAATGGAGCATGCGATGGTAGGAGTACCTGGATATTCTTGCTTGCGAAGCATTGGTGATTGAAGTAGATGGTCATTTTCAGAACTTACCTTGTTGATCACCATTACCTTTGTAGGTTGCGCCTTCTTGTATCTATCCTGGTTCTTCTTTCTATTGACGGTCTCGATCTTTGGTTCTGGTGTCGACAGATATGAATAGGACCATTGCGGGTGAGCAGAAGAGGTATGTGTCTTGTTTTTGAAGTTGAATCTCTCCTTTCTCCCTTTAATGTTGAACCAAATCTTCGCACTGTCGGCATAGATGATAGCTTTAGCTGTACTCAGGAATGGGCGACCAAGTATGATCGTTGATCTTTCGCTTCCTCCTGTTTCCACGACTGCGAAGCCTGCTGCTACATAGGAGCCTCCAAGTCCCACACACACGTCTTCAAGTATCCCCTTGGGGTAGCATAGTGACTCGATCTACCAAATGCAAGCACATGGTTGTATACAAAAGTGGTTCACCATGAATCTTCTCATATATTACCTTAGGCATGATGTTCACGCTTGAGCCGAAGTCACATAGCGCATTGTCGAAGGTGTGCGGTCCTATCTGGATGGTGATGACCAGCCTTCCTGGATCTCCCTTCTTGGGTGGTATAGAGTCATCCAACCAGTTGCTTCCTGAGGTCTCTCTATAGTAGTAACCTACATTAAAGATATCGATAAGATTTACAGATTCTAATTCTTCTAGCTGGCCCGGAATCTTACCTGGTGTGGTTAGTGGAACAGAAGTTGCCAGCTGAGAAATCTGAGACTCTATCATCTTATTAAAACTATGTTGATTTTTAATTGCAGAAGAAAAGCTTTCCATTCTAGTGTTGATAGTTTCTAGAGCTTTATCATTGGAAGCTATCTTTCTAGATAGATTCTCCATGGTTTTACCTTGGCTAAGAACTAGGTCTCTCAAAGAAGGTTGATTATAATTATTAAAGTTATTACCTTGATTATTACCTTGGTAGTTGCCTTGGTAGTTTGGCCTCTGTTGGTTCCAACCTTGATTCTATTGAGGATGATAATTATTGTTGTTGTTGATGAAGTTGATGTCCTCCACAATCTCTAGGCAATTCCTGCCGGTGTGGCCTATGTTTCCACATTCTTCACATGTCATGCGGGAATCTTGAATTTGCATGACCTCCTTTTGTTGAGGATCTCTATCCTCGAGCTTCTTCATGATTAGGTCCATCTTGGCGCACAAAGATATCTACCTCTTTGAGTTGGTGCATTCCTCTCTTGCGGGGTTGACGCTCTTCATTCCAACTTTGGTTGGAAGCCATCTTCTCCACAAGCTCTGTAGCGTTGGTCAATGTAAGTGATAAGAAAGCACCTCCTGCTGCAGCATCCATCGTCTCACGAGCACTAGGAAAAAGCCCGTGGTAGAAAGTCTACATGAGCAGCCACTTTTCCATCCCATGATGTGGACATTCTGAGATATATTCTTAGAAACGCTCCGACGCTTCCGGGACAGTATCATCGTGTTGCTGTTGGAAATTGGATATCTTCCCTCTTAAGGCATTCGTCTTGCCTATAGGAAAGAACTTGGCGAGAAAGGCTGTGGAGCATAGAGCCCAAGTTGTGTTCTTCTCTTTTGTAGCGTAGAACCATTGCTTTGCCTTCCCCAAGAGTGAGAATGGGAAGAGGCGTAGGAAGATGGCGTCTCTTGGTACATCCTTCATGGTGAAAGTGCTACAAATCTCCAAGAAGTGTTGGAGATGAGCACTCGCGTCTTCATGTGCCTTTCCGCAGAATTGGCTAGCTTGCACCATGTTGATGAGTCCAGGCTTGAGTTTGAAACCATTGTCCCCCACTTCTACCTTCGGCCCAGTGAGAATGTTGGCCGTGGTAGGAGCTGAGAACTCACGAAGTGTCTTGTCACCCATGGCCTCAAAATCAGGTGATAAGCTTCGCCTGCTTTGATTAACGTCCGAATCAGAAGGTCTTGATGTCTGTGCTGGTGTTTGTCTGAGTTTAGCTTTGGCCTTTCTGATTATGTCTTCAGGATTGTCAACGTAATTATCCGGACGGTTGTTCCAATTCATACATTTACCCTGCATAAGATCAAAAACAAGTAGACAAACAAGGGTAAGCCTGTTTGAGTATGTGATAATGGGTTCTCAATGCATTATGTGATGCAAGTGATCTCTCTTAATTCCATGTATGTGTGTTTAGGTTTTGGCTAGCACCCTTCCCCGGCAACGGCGCCAGAAATGCTTGTTGATATTTCTAACACGATCCAAAGTAGGAAGGCTACAGAAATATATATGGTATCTATCCAACTTGTCGGCTTGGATGTGGAGTAAATCTCATGATCCAATAAAGGCGGAGTTAGGCAGTGTTAGTTGTGGGGTGTAATCTCAGCACCATTATCCATAGTGGAGTTAATCTCACTAGGATATGTACACGAGGTGTATCACTCATTTCTAGGCATTATCTACGCATTACAGTCTATCACCCTAGCAATAACGCTCTAAGAAATGTGTGTATGGTATTCTTGATATGCCTTGATAAAAGATGATCATGATATCCGTAAGCAATACGTATAGAAATACCATTGTAGCACTTCACCGGAGTCTATCCGGTATCGTATTTATATTTTACCACAAGGAAGGGGTAGTCTATGGAAAGTAAGAGAGATAGATATGTCCAATGATTTAAGAAATGCATAAATTAACTTGAGATTCACTTGCTGTGGTATAATGCAGAGTTACCATATGCATCTAACAATACTCATAACAGGATAAGTCTCATAATAAAGATAAATAATGAATAATAATAAATGATAACTGCCCAAGTCTAAGATTATGGTATGCCACTAGTATCATATGAGCTATTAACATGATATAGAGAGAGTAGAAAGAATATTCCTAAGTTACTCATAGTCATATGTCAATGAATACTATAATTAGTGCAATTACATCTAGCTATCATGGCAAAGTTGCAATATATCTACACATGGTGAACATTACCAATGAAGATC
>JADLZK010006386.1:0-88040 GCA_015847255.1 Hyparrhenia diplandra | reverse complement strand
AGAATGCCTGGAACCTTTATATGAAAAAGCCTGATGTACCAAATTGAGATTGCCTGGAACGTTCGAAAGCAGTATGCCTAGTTGATCGATTTGCCAGTGCGCCCAGAGATCATCGTTTAGTTTTTGAGTTTTGTGTTGGGCGCATCAGGTTGATTGGTTGTAACATAACGCAGCTTTGCTGGACCTAGAATAATGTTTAGCAAAGATACGAAATTTTGGCTGATTCTCATTGGCAGCGCCTCATTCACTGTGGTTGTAATTCATAGTATTAGACGGTTGTGATGGGATAATTTCTGTTTTAGATAACAGGTCCCGTTCCTGCCTTGTGCTGAAATGTGGCTTTTGCCCTTTACTGCGATGGAATCATCATTGTGTTGGTAGTATATTTTGATTATTTGAGCTCCGCATTTTTTCACGCTAGATCAGAGGCTATGCAGGATCAACGCTCCTGGTTGCTGCGTGCTACATTCGGTTTTGTTTCTATTTATTTTGGTGCCAATTACTGCTCCACGATAACACTTGCTATCAGAATATTAAAAGGCTTCAATCAAAGTATAATTATTAACACGTTGGATATATCCTGGGCATTGTGCTGGTTTTCAATCAAAGCTAATAATTTTTCGTGACATGGGTATTTTCTTGAGTTTGATAGTTTATATTAATTAAAATCTTGAAGCGGGGGGTTTGCGAAGCGAAATAATCACCCGTTATGCCTCTATTTGAAAGAGGTAGGTCATGTAGATCCCGAACCCGACCCCGAGATGAACAAAAGCCTTACCCACTACTACAACTACTGGTGTGTTCCAAGGCCTTAGATTCTGATGAGGTAATACCAATTTATCGACCTCGTCATCTGTGGAATTTGATGAAGAAATCGGTAAACATTTTTTTTTTTGAAAAGGACTGGAGGGTTTGCACCCCTACAGCAATTTATTAAACTGATAAAAAGGAACAGAAAAGTTCAAACAGTTACAAGGTTGCCAAAAGGACTAGCAAAAAACAGAGAAAAGAAAAAGAAGAAAAATAACATAAAGGAGGGCGAGGCCCTGAACTCTCTCACTAGAAAGGACCAGAATTCGGTAAACTTTCATATGATCGGTGGTAAAAACGAGAGTTTGTGTTGTTGCTAGAAAGCTTTTCAACACCTATTCTACTCGTTGGATCCTTGGAGCATTTATTTTTCAAAACTTGTAGCCAGAGATCGTTAACAAACTTAGCTGATGCTTGGAGCAGGTTTCTATTCGTTGAGGCTGAAACGGCAGGGACGGACGTCAAGGCTAACATTATATAGCGTGGTTCTTTTAAGATCACCAGCGAGCGCCCGTGGCCTAATGGATAAGGCGTCTGACTTCTAATCAGGCGATTGTGGGTTCGAGTCCCACCGGGCGTGTTGATTTTTATATCTTTGTTTGCCTTTATTTTTATCCAAAAAATAAACATAAAAATCTGCTCTACGCAATAGCCTATTCTGTAACAATTTTATTTACCTTATTGTTCTTTTATTTTAGTAGCAAAAATAGGGGATATTCCTGGATCATGACATCCATCGTGTGCGTCTTATCAACGCACGATGATGACTGCCATTAGCTTTACAGATACCGAAGGCGAAATCGGCTGCTCTCTCACAATGTCATGTTGCTCTCCATGTGATGTTCTTTTTGGGTTGCTTGCCTGGAATTGTCACGCACGCCAGCACCGCTATGGCCATTTCTGCAGCCGTCGAGCTGCACCGCACGCTACCACCACCACCGTTGCACAGCCCCCGCATCCTGGAAGCTGCCACAGGCCCACAGCCAGCGAGGATCTCTCCCAGTCTACCTTCCTTCGTCTCCCCTTGACTTCCTCCCCTCCTTTCCCTTGACCGCTCTTCTTGGTCTGCGCGCCTGCACGCGCCGCCGCCCGCCGCTCACAGCGGCCGCCGCCACGTCCGCTCGCCAGACGCTCACCTGCCTTTACCTGGTAATACCAATGATCTATCTTTTGCCTTGCAATTTCTTTCTCTCTGGGTTGTGATTTGTCTAGGACCCGTCGTCGTCGACGACGGTGGTGCTAACAAGAAGCCGAATCCACCTTGCTGTATTATATTAGTTTTATTATTCATTTATTGTTATAATAACTAGAGTATGCCGAGATTTTTGGCTCTAGTGGATTGAGGATTTGATTGATGCAAAGATTGATGAAAAAAAAAAAGGCAGCCCCAACTCCCAAGCAGAGTGATTAGGGGCCAGTCGGTTCTTCAGCTTACTAGCAGCTGGTTATGGCAATTCCTGTATTGTGGGGATGCTTATTATTCACCATCTCAAAATAGGAAATGGTTCTCTGTTTATGCTTGCTTAATTGTAGGCTTTCTTGACAACGTCTGCAAAGCACGCAATTGACCTTCATGTGCGGTTGGCTTGCCTCTGTTACTAGCCTCAAGGAACTATACGAGTCTTCCTTAAGCTTAACGACTCGATTTTGTGCTTATCAAGTTCATATATCTTGCTTTGTCCAACTTCAGCGGTTAATTCGCAGCTGTTAGGCTTGCTAGCTTGATTCCATTTTGTGCTTGGTTCACCATATTGCTTCATCGCAACTAACTACTAAATTCTCTTAAGATATTTGATCCATCTGGCTCATTTATTTTTTTTAAAGGATTTTCATCCATCCAGTGTTTTGCGTGTGTTTCATTTATTGAGCCAATACTTGTTATTGTATGAAAAAAGCATTTTTATTTGATATGGCTGAATGCTTGTTGAATTCACCACCAAAACTTCCTATGTGGTGTCTCTTCACTTTCAAATGGGCCTTTCTAGGGCTACTGTAATTCCTAACTCAACTTCCATTTTGCATCGAAATTCACACCAGTAGCTGCTAGCTTATGTCTGACGAATCGCAGGTTCCATCTTGTGCTCACATTCTTTTAGTGTACTACTTTTGGTGTAGTCCCTCCATAGTCTCCTGCAAGAAAAACATAGAGCATCGTGTATATTAGAATCTACTAGTATCTAATCTGATTTATTAGATTGATCTGTTCTCTTTAGATCACAAGGTTCAGGCATGAATTTCTGCCAGCAAGGGATCAGGAATTCTCTGGTTCTGCATATTGTGCTAATACTAAAAATCGCATACCCTCCATATGTTCTCTCTCTGGCTTTTTTTCCTGTTCCCTTGTGTATAATTTCTAAAAACTACATGTGATATGTTTCTCAGCTGTTGTGACTTCTTTGCTATAACAAGTAAATGTGACTTCAAGTGATTGAAAACTTATATGTTACCGCAAGATCATTTTATTATAATGTGGGGTGAGAGAACTCATCACAAGCACTGGCATCAAGGTCATGGTTCCTCTGGGAATTCCAAGGACAAAAACCATGATAAAAGGCAGCCAAAATTTATTCCAGACAATTATAGCTCTGTCGATGAGGTAACTAGTAGTATCATTTTCTGATGCAATCTTGCTCATATTTGAAGTCTAAACAAGTTTCTCATCTGAACCTATAATCTCTCCTGTCATCCTTGATTTTTGTTGATCAAATCTGTTGAACATAAGTTAATTTAAAACAAATATATTCTTAAGCAGAGGCAGGAGTAAATACATTCCATTAGCATTTTTAAAAAAGCAATTCATAAAAGGTCAATGAGGGCTTTGTGTGGCCGTACTACCTAAATCTTGGCACTGACAGTTTTTAAAACGACAATCTAGTATCATACAGTGTATACCTGTCAAACGGTCATAAGTCTTTGGCCACAATATCTACCAATTTGATTTCGTGTAGTCAATCTTCAACCACCCTATTTCAACACAATATGTTTTTTGTGTTATATGCCTTGTGTACATTTTTAAATACATTTCATATTTGGGAAGGTTACTACTGCACTGAGAGAAGCTGGTCTCGAGTCATCAAATCTAATTCTTGGTATTGATTTCACCAAAAGCAATGAGTGGTCAGGTAGTGTTATTTCTGCAGTCCCATCATGGCTGTTTCCTTGTACTTCATGGCTTTCTAGCAGCTTTACTTAAGAATTAAGTTCCTCCTGATTATAAAGAACTGCTTGTCTGAATTTTGCAGGCAGGCATTCCTTTAGAAGAAAATCACTGCATGCCATTAATGGCACCCCAAATCCATATGAGCAAGCTATCTCTATAATCGGGCGAACACTGTCACCTTTTGATGATGATAACTTAATACCATGTTTTGGATTTGGCGATGGTACACCAGTTTTTTGTTGTTTTCCCATTATGACCTGAATTTAGGCAATTGGCATGGTTCATACATGATGTGACAAGAGTTCATTCATTTTGTAGCTTCTACACATGATCACTCTGTCTTCAGCTTCTACCCAGAGAACCGACTCTGTCGTGGCTTTGAGGAGGTTCTTGCACAAGGTATCGGCAAATAGTACCACATTTGAACCTTTCAGGTAACAACACCCCCTCGCGTAGATGCTGTAATAACTAATAAGTCAGAAAACCAAAATATTTCAGTTTCCAGAGAGAGCCCAGACTCTAGGATTTTAAAGTTTCTGGAGAGAAGCAAGTCCTAAGCTCCTCACAAACTACTGTGCAATAGCCTATTTGTGTAGTCCTCAAACTCATAGCGAAACATTGGTGGCCACTACCATTGCTCAGTCAGTACTGGTCTGTGGTTACGTGTTGCTTATTCCTTGGTTCAACTGTGTGCAGGACCAACTTCTTTTGCGCCTCTTATTTATGCAGCGATTTCTGTTGTTGAAAATAGTAATTGGCAATACCATGTCCTCGTGATCATAGCTGATGGACAGGTAACATGTTCATAATAGCATCGAAATAATTAACTAAAATTATCTACATATTTGACCTGAGCAAAAGTTGTAGGTGACTGCCGCTAATACAAATGATGGAAGATTAAGTCCACAGGAACAAGCAACTATACAAGCCATTGTTGATGCAAGGTAAAATTCAGTTCATCATGTCTTAGAACTTGGTCCTGTGGTGTTACTGAAGCCTATTTGGTTGTCAGCCACTATCCTCTTTCAATAGTAATGGTTGGGGTGGGTGATGGACCATGGGATGCGATGCAGCATTTTGATGACTGTATCCCTGAAAGAGCTTTTGACAATTTCCAGGTGATTATAATTATATATTACTACTCTATGATGCTTAAATTCCAAATCATTGATGTTCCTCCATTGTACCCTTGCTTGCTATTGTACATGTACCTTTTTTTACATAAACTTGCGAGCATATTCATTATTCATACCTATAAATTTATTTTCTGCCATTGCATTCTGAGTAGAATAGACTTCAGTTTCTGACCTGTTGGTCTTCTGAGAATCCTATTGCTGAACTATTGCAGTTTGTGAACTTCACTGATATTATGTCAACAAGTAAGGATATGTCAAAGAAGGAGGCTGCATTTGCCCTTGCAGCTCTTATGGAAATACCTTCTCAGTATAAAAGCAACTCAAGGCCTCCGACCTCCAGAGTACCTGTTTTTACTTAGTTCTTTGTGCTCCTGAATTAGTTTCTTGGCATTGCTGCCATTTCTTTTCCATTTGCTGATCTTGTATGTATGGTCTTATCTGAACTAATCTCCCAGAAAGCACGCACAAAGGATTGGCTCTCCTAGGATTCTTCCTCCTCCAAATAGAGTTCTTGAATATGATAATGCTGCAGCTTCACATCCTCCTCAAACTGCAAGCTCGAAGTCAACTGGTATAGGCAAAAGCACTGCCGACGAGCAGGTACTTTGGGCCAGCAGTTCCTCATTATATTTCTCAAGAGTGATGGCGCATTAAAGTGTTAAACTATATCTTTGCCGCCTACAGGTATGTCCCATATGTTTAACCAATCCAAAGGACATGGCTTTTCAGTGTGGTCACCTGGTAAGTTTTCTGTACACATTACATCTCCATATGCAAAGTATCGAAGTTTGAAAGTGTGAAATGGTAAATGATTATGTTAGCTGTAATCTCCCGCCGACCCATCATTGATATAATGTGAACCGGGCAGGTAGTAGTTGGCTCTGGTCACTCTAGAAAGCAGGACTTCTAGGTCTCTGCAGGACAGCATGCTTCACTCTAGAAAGTAGGACTTCTAGGTCTCTGCAGGACAGCATGCCTGTCCAGTCTGTAGTACTATAGCAGTGTGGCAGTAGGCCATGTTGACTGACTCCAGCCGGTTGAAAATGTGGAACACGGCTGAATAAAACTAGTACTGTAGGGGTAGTTGGTAGGTAGTAGTTGGAGTGCCAACTGGTGTATATATTCTATGCAATGCAATGGAAAAAGAAGTCTCTTTGCCACCAACATTCAGAGTCCAGGTTCAGCCACTGCTGAACCAGTGTGCTGTGTGTGCGTGTGGTAGCAGAGAGCTCAGCTCTTCTTCTACCTTGTGACAGAGGAGAGGGAGAGGCAAGGTGAGCAGGGTCTGCTCTGCCTTGGTGCCTAGCTCAAATTGCAACACATTCAGAGTTTTCAGTCCAGCCAACGCTGAACTGAAGGTGTTCAGTTTCAGTCTGAAACTGAGTGGTGTGAGTGTGTAAGTGATGAGAGTTCCTGCTCTTCTTCTTCCCTGGTCCAGGGAAGAAGGAAGAGGGCAGCGGTGAGCTGATTGCTCACCTTGGTTCCTGGCTGTAGGAACTAACAGATTACCCATTATGACAACATATATTGCTAGTGAACTCTCCCAAATGAACTAATCTGAGAATTGAGAACTATGACTAACCTTTAAAGATAAAAATTCAATTATTTTTGGGGAGCATTAAAAGAATTCAAATAATTCCTTTGTTTGGATGAGTTATTGACAAACCTTGTTTTTTTTTTTTCAAGACATGCAAGGAATGTGGCCCAACACTATCATCGTGCCCATTGTGTCGTGCGCCAATTACCATGCGTGTGAGGCTCTACTCTTAAGACAACAAGGAGCAAGAACATTGGAGTGTGAGGACTTTCACTACAATCTTGAGATGTGAATGTCATGATAACGATGCATGTACAAAAAACTTATCCGTGCCTATTCAGTAATGTTGTTGACGAGTAATTTGTATCAATCACAAGTAAAATTCTAATGTTATCTTGTATTAGTAGCAGGGAATTTTGTGTCCTTGTTGAATGGAATACCCACCTATTGTCCAGCAACTATAGTAAACTCCATGTGCATTTGGACGGCACTTGTGAAATACAGAATAGATTATTCAATCTTTGGATTCTGATGTGAATCAATAGTTTGGCAAAATTAGGGTTCTTTGTCTTCCACAAAGTTGTTGGTTTGGAATTGAAGTCATAATTTTAATAAGCGCCGATATATTTATTTATTGACACCAAACATGTTACAATGGCAATGTATCACTGGTCTTGTGATTAATTGTTTTGTCTCTACACGAAGGACAACACCTGGGAGCTAGGGGTAATGTTATGAGCACTAAACAAGAGATTGTTGTATTAACTTTTTGAGGGACAGTGCACAATAGAGGTCCATGAAAAGGTTACTTGACATGGAGATTGATACACTCATATAGAGTGAGCCTTGAGACCTATCAAGGGGAAATCTTGATGGGTTCCACAGAGTACATGTATCTATAATTCTCATTATGTATCCATATCTCATCTTCTCGCCAGGTGGGATTTCAGAGTCCAACTCATCCTTGGATATATCATCATTCCAGTCATCAGTATAATGCCGACATGGACTGTTAGGATGACACCAACATGGCATGAGCACAGGCCACCTGCAGTTCAATGCAGTAATATATTAGGAAAAAGTCCAAAATATTACCCTGTGTTTTCACGGAAGTCCAGATAACCCCCTAAGGAATTGTTTAGTTTATTTTACTACAGTGGTTTTCTAATCCGGTGCACTTAACACCTTTTGGCACTAATCTAATCCAGTTTTGGTGACGTGGTGGCTGTTTTGCAAATAATCATGCCATGTGAGCATGCTGACATGGCCAGAAATTTGCTAGAGCTATGACCGCTCCTTTGCCTCACGAGTCACGGACACGCCATCGCGGAACGCCATGGCGACAACCGGCGGACGGATCCAGTGCCGACTATGGCGACCAATCCAGGTGTCGACTACGTGAAATAAGCTCAGCTCAAGCTTAACTGTGACCACTATGGTTAGTATTACTTTTGTGAGCCAACATGTACGTAGGCCATTGGGTATTTGAGGGCGTGCGATTTGATTGATGTTGTTTTGTGCCAAGCCAAATAGTTGGCCGGCCAAACTTTGGTGACTGAATCCACAGCCCAAGAATCTGCCACGCATCGGCCAGAAAATGAACCATGTGTTGGCCGTGTGGGACTGGGCAAGCCAAAAAGCAGCTGTGATCCAAACTACTATCCTGCCTATGGTCAATGACTCAACGGCCAATTTTTGGCTGGTAAGGCACGGACATCAATCCAAACGAGTCCAGGGCAGTCCCTCAAGACAAGCAGCCAGCCTGAGTTAGGCTGTCTGTTTCTCTCTTTTTCATGTCAAACTCTCTACATGGAATACTGATCCCATATACTTTATCACTAAACAAGTCTCTCAATTCCCTGACCACAGTTTTTCATTCCCTAACCCACCATTTCTCCTAAGACACCAGCCACAAGGTAGTTGCCAATTTACCATGGCACCTGCACTTCGAGGGTGTCAACCTAACAGATAAAATGGCCAAATACAAAGGGTCGGTCGAACAGATGGAAAAGATAATTTAGGATAAAGGGCAGCTACAAACTAATGTGGATTTTCTACACTTTGTTCATAAGGGGTTACTAACATTTTGATTAGCCAGATTTACTTGATCTTCTACAAAAAAAACATGTCACCCCAATCCAAATTTACTCCCCTCTAAGGACCCAACACCGTCTGTGGGTATCTTCCCAGCAGTGCTTGCCCCATTAATGAACCAAGTCTATACAGGGTTTGCTGCTTTTGCATAATAACTTTTTTCACACAATTTTCAAAGAAATGATGTGATTTATCAGCTACCTGCAATTTAGGCTCTTGGGAAAGTATCACATTGCCTGGATGATTTCCAGGTCGATGTTTAACTGGGTGAAGCTTGACCTGCAAGTCAATCAGCCAAACATGATTGATTAGCCTAGATAAAACAAACAAATGCATCATACCCAGCATCGCATGATGTCCCAGATCACTGACATTGGGGAATCTGTTTTAAGAGCTAGTGGATCCACATGACTTCCTGATACTTGATACCCAGCATTTCTGATAGCGGATTGTAACATAACCATGGTTGGATTAGTGCACTTCAGCATTGCACACAAATTGTGAAGACTCACAAATAAAGGTGCCTCCAGCAATTCCTGCATGAAAACATGTGACATGCGTGATTCATCAATCCACAAGTAGCATAAGTATCTATGGAACTATTGATCCATAGATGTGAAAATGTTTACATGTACATTTAACTTGGACCAAAAAGTAAAACAAACATTATTTATTTCAGTGCCTGATATTGAAAGGAAAATATAATATCAGTCATCATAATTAGTGGCATTTGTGTAAAAAAAAAGAATTAAAAGCTTGACCTTCAAGGACACTTCAGTTTAGCTCTTTTTTAAGGCATTGCCTATTAGAAATTTACAACATTGTTTCAGGTGAAGAGATAAACTTCTAAGGTCCCTCACGATTTTTCTATAATCAACATGTCTTCATTTTTCTTTGAATCATTTAATTTGAAGCATATATGTGAGACAAATTCTACTATTTTTTATTTGATATGTATCTCATCTAATAGAATTTACTTCAGAAGCTAATGAAACTATTTAAGTCACAAAAGTGATACTAGACAGTAGAGCCAGCTGACAGTAGACTCTAAAGAATCAAGAAAGAGGGTATGTGACTAGCTCCTTGTATGTGTCAGTTATATGCTTTTAAATAATGATAAAAGGAAAGGAGAGGAGCAAATATTACATTCTGACCATAATCTTTTAGATATTTTGTACTACAATTTGGTGGAGAAACTGACAACCTTGGGGAGTGGACCAGGTGCAACAAGAATAAAGAACAGGAACAGGTGATCCAGTTCATGTACGCAGATGTTTAATAATGTTTCAGTTTCTACAGTAATATCTAACAGAGGTATACCAAGTTCAATGATGGCTCCATATGTGAGGAATAAGGGAGGAAACTGATAGAGGGATCGTCACAGATTCACATGTATAAATTGTAGGATAGGATGGCAGTTCCTTTAGTTAAAATAAAATAAAACAAGATGGATTAGAAAATGATTGGTGGCACTCCTGAATAGAGCTCAACATCGCTCAAGCATGTCTAAATAGTGCAAAAGTCATAAATCCTAACTGGGCCAACATCATGAAAGGCAAAACAGACTGTTCAGCAACCTTTTTTGTTTCCTGAATCAAAATGACATATTTGATAGGCATGTGGTCATACAGCAAAGAAACCTTTTGGCACCTTGGAATAGATAAATGTTTTTCATTCATCCAATAAATGACACAAACTGGTGTCCAGGCAGCAATTATGCCCATAAAAATGTATCATATGTTATCGAAGATTTATGGAGCTTGAAGAACAGAGAGAAAGAATTATCATATTATCAAGATGGAATGTAGCTGGACAAGAATTTCCTGATCTATCTAACACCAACTTACAAGATCGATCCTTCCAATTTTCCCATCTATGTCAGTTGCACTGTGTACATCAGAAGGAAAGGGCATTACCTCTGAGACTGACGTTAGTATACCCGAAATTTTTGGATAAGCTGGATATGCTTCTCTCATAGAATGAATATTTGATAATATTGAGGTAGCCCATTTCTTGTCATGTATTGGATCACTCCATATAGCCACATTCAGAACATACTTCAGTCACAGTAGGCAAAAATTTGGTACAGCGATGTTTCTCTCATCCTGGTTCAAATGATTATAACATTAAAAAACATGCAAGGAAAATAAAAGAAGATAAGAAAGACTGCCTTTGAATTAATTCTTCCAATATTTTGGAGGTGAAATGAATTGCATCCAGTGCATTGGTAAACATGTGCCAATTTGAGTGGTGAGCTTTTTACTGTCCTAGCCGAGCTGAATATAGTAGAGGAACATTGGCAAGGTATGTTATTAGATACCAAAAAGTACCATTATAGAGAAAACAACACATCTTCACCATACGGAAAAAGAATGTATCAGGAAAAGATAGAAGCAGGAGACAACGTGAAAATTAAGCACAAAAACCCTAATGTAGAAATCCATGTGTACTGATATTATAGGAACTATGTAGCACTTGTGACGGATTGCATGTGACTGCAAGACAACAAGAAAAAAATGTAACCGAGCTCATCATCACGAACATGTAGGAACACAAGAAATCAAGCTCAAGATAATTCATCATGGATACATATGCGGGCACAAGAAAACAATCTAAGTCTAACCTCAATGCAGGCAAGAAGAATCCTCAGCGCCACCTCTGTCTTCTCGCTCTTGGTTGTCTGGGAACACACCACTAGTTGCAGCCACAAAACGGTCCAGTAAACCCTCAAATGGCATGGGTGCCAACGCCACAGCCAGCTTTGCCACGATGCTGTCTGCACAGCTCCATTGATAGTCATCGATCCGGATGCTGAAGGTACCTGCATTCTGTTCTCCTTGAGGACCCATGCGCTGAGAGAGCAGTCTTTCCATGCTCCAGGTATCCACCTTCCTGACATAGGCACACCAATCACTGGTAAACAAATCTGGTAGGATTCTGATAACAAAACAGCCCGCAGGTGGATAAATATAATTTGGATAACACAATCTAGCAGATAATAATTTTTTTAGTGCAATTGACTAGTGTAAATATAATCACAAGAAAGTAGTACCTTTTCGGTGGCAGGATGCCCCTTCAGTCAAAATGGCATTCATCAACACTTTAGGACATCACAGATATTAATGAACCTTTCGATGTCTCAAGGTTCTCTGATGTAATACTGAAAAGCTCAGTACATCTGGCTTCATTCCCTTATCTATCATTTCTTGGAAAAGATCTTCAGCCTTGGCTATTTCTCCCTGGCTACAGTATCCATTTATAAGAGCTTTGTATGTATAAACATCAGGGGTAAGTCCTTTTGCTAACATCTCATCAAACAATCCCCGTGCTTCCTCTAGATATTCTGCTTTGCACTGTCCATCAATCAATACTGTGTAACATGTTACATCAGGTTCAATTTCCATATCTTCCATAGAGCTCAGCAAAGCCTTATGCTTTGTTCTAAGAAAAAAGGTCCTCCTTTCCTTAGCGATGCCCTGCCACCCTTGTTGTAGGATCTCCTTTAGGTGTCCATCTAATAGCACTGTGTATGCAACTACATCAGGCTTGATTCCTAAATTTATCATTTGAACAAATAATTCACATGCTTCTTGCAACTGACCAACCTTGCAATAACCATTCATCAGTACAGTGTATACAATGACATCAGAAAGCCCTCGCTCAACCATATCATGGAACCATAAGCGAGCATTGTGCATATCCCTTGACTGACAATAAGCTGATATAAGCATGCTATATGAAATTACATCAGGAACAACATTCTTTTCAAGCATCATACTACATACAGTTGATGCCTCTTGAACCTTTTCATCTCTACAGAGGCCATTTATCAATTTTGAACATGACAAATGATCCACCATATTTCCTTGTTTAGCAACTCTAAGAAAAAGTGTGTAAGCATGGTCAGTCCAGCCTGAGAGCAAATAACCACAAACCATAGAACTGTACAACACATCGATATTATCTATCCCCTTTTCTTCCACTATATTAAATAACACCTCTGCTTCGCTCAAGTTGCCTCCTCTACAAAAAACCAGCAATAGTTATACCATAGGTGAGTGAATTAGGCTCCAGCCCTTGATCCATCATGTGCTCTAGAAGGTCAAATGCCTTCATAACAAGGCCATTCCTGCTATATCCACTGGACAATATGTTATATGTAACTACATCTGGTTTTATATTTGCCTTCAGCATCTGCTCAAATACCTGCCAGGCATTTTCTGTTTCTCCTTTCAGACAGTAACCATTGATCAGGCATGTATAGTGGATTTTGTCTGGTACCAAACCTCCATCCATCATTTCGTTCAGTAGCTTAACTGCCTCATTCATGTTCCCAAGCTTGCAATAAGCATCCATAGCAATGTTATAAAGCACACCATCAAGATGGACCCCTAAATCTCTAAATTTATGGAAGTGCACAATAACTTCAGATATCATGCCTAACTTCCTGAGGCACTGTAGAAGGGAACTAACAATGTAACAATTTATCTCGATGCCATGGGATACCATGTCTTCAATATGATACCATGCCTTCTCTAGGTTACCCATTTTGCAATAACTATGAATGAGATAGCTATAGCCATATAGATCAGGGGTAGATCCATGTCTGGTCTTGATCTCCAAGACCTTTTCAGCCTCCTCCAGTTTCATTTCTTTGCATAGTCCATCAATTACCATATTATACGCGAAGGCTTCAATTTGAACCCTCTCTTGGGATATCTCTTGTAGAACAGCAAGTCTACTTACCATGTTATAAGCTAGATCATACTTTCCACAATCACAAAGGCCGATTATAAATGATGAGTATCCATGTACATCTAATTTCAATCCCATTTCAATCGTCCCAACCCACACTTGGAATGCTTGGTCTGCCTTGTTTGCTTGAAAAAAAGCGACCTAGTGACTATCTTTAATGATTGAGCATCCAGTGTCAACTGAAAGCACTTCATTTGATCATAAGCTGCTACAACCATATGTGAATCACTGCTCTGAGATACAAATTTGAGCAAAAGTTGCAAGCCCAAAGCGTTGGAACAAATCCAAGCCTGCAAAGCTGACAAAACATATCTACCGTTTCTTGTGCATCGTGGCAGGTGGTGTATGCCTTGATTAAGCAATTGACTGCATATGAGAGTGTGAGAAGTGGCACATGTTTTTCTCAAGTGATCAATGGCGCTAAGATTTCAGGGCCACCACTACCAGTTCCTGAGAGAATCTCACAAAACAAGGATACCAGCATCTTCCCCTGGAATGAATGGGACAAAATTTGTATGATCTCTGAGTAGGTTGAGAAGTCATGGTGAAAACCAAGGCTACGTGTATCTTCAAAGTAGGCAAATGCAACTGCAGGTTTCTTCCTTAGACAGTGGAGTGTCTGCACAACACTGTCTGAGGTCAAAGACCGGTGGCATTTCTGGATAGGCTCATTACCAGAAGCAAAATTCAGCTTTTCATCACCGCTTGAGTCATCACACTGAACTGATGTGGCGATTACGGGTAGGGGCAAGAAGGAACTTTCAGGGGAAAAGCTTCCTGCGCCTGAAAGCATTCAGCAGTACATTTGAGACATCGCCACAGGATCATTGGAGATATAAATCTTTCTGCTCCTCCTACGACCCATTAACCATCACTGATAAAATAAAGATATGCCTGAATCAGAAAATAAATAGACCTAACATATAAATTTTTTCAGAAAGTTCCCATTACTGAACAGGCAAACATATTATTTGATTTCAATGCTGATTGCATATAACGGTTAAACCCAAGAGATGATTGGTAAGGAGACAGAACTTCTTGTGAATTCATTCATGTATCTCCATATAGTAATGTTACACTAAACCAGCTAAATCAGTTAACCACCAAGAATCTTCTCCTGTAATTGAGGAGATTAATTAAATACTTTGCTAATTTGCAGAGCCAGCTATTTCCTGCATGCACCGTTTGGAGTTTCCTAATCCTGGCTAATTCACAGCAGAAGTCCATAAAGACCAGCCATGCGAGAATCTAGTTAAGGTAATGAATAGTGACAGATAGAGCATCAATTCCCAATGAGAATTTATTATAGAGCTGGTGATACAGATGCGAAGCTATGTATATGTAACAATGAAACATGTTATTGATCTTCTTGTATGGTGACAATACACTAGAAACATTTGAGAACATGCTTTTTTATGACTATAGCAAAACTATAATCTGCAGGCTGAGGTTAAAAATCTTACTAGCATTAAAAGGAGCTTTGAAAGTCTTTTTTTTTTTTCCCACACAACATAGTTCCATACTATTCTTTGACGCATCTTGTTTAATAAGACACTTTTCATGTAAAATGAGCTTTGAAACCGAAACAATAGAGCTAGCGCAATGAAGAAACAAGGTGGCCATGGTCGTTAATATGCTGCACTGAAACGAATTCGGTATAATTCAAATGTAACACTAGGAACTGACCTCAGCACAAGGACAATACAATACCGTGTTCTGCTAGCAGTGCTACTTTATCAGACAATAATAATCCTAGAAATCATACTAGACTAATTGAATTCTTCAGTGGATATGTAGACAGAGGCTGGGTGTGCAAGCAATCAAGCAAGCGATAGGTCACACGAGACAGAGGAAGGAGGAGGGGAAGAGGAGAGGAGGAGGGCGTCGGTGCAGCGGACCTGGTGTGGAGGCGAAGGGCGGCGCGGCAGCCGTCAGCTCGTCTCTTCCCGTGCGCCGGCCCTAGTCCCGTTGGGTTGTTGTGAGTTGTGACGCGCTCCTCTCTCAATATCCCTTTTGTGTGTGTGTCTGTCTCGTGGGCCATAGGTGTCAGTGGCAGTGCGTCGGGGGACATGGGATTGGCTACTTGGCTGGACGGATAGCTCCTCTGTCAGCCTCCGCCTTCCTCCTCGGCGTCGGCGGCCATGCTGCTCCGCCTCCGCTCCCCGCTGCATCCGTCCACCGCGGCGGCCGCAACTCTCTCGTCCTTCCTCCCTCCACTTCATTCCGCCGTCTCAGTCCCTTGCCGCGCTGGCGCCCCGCTCCGCACCGCCGCCTCTCCGCCGCCGCCGCTGCCGCCAAGGGTAAATAAAAGCTTCTTCACAGCTGTGTCTCTGATGCTGGAGAGAAACGGAGAAGAGGTGCTTACTGCCAAATTTCTGCCGTTGTGCCAGGTTCGAGCGGCCTGTTGGATCCGCGCCAGGAGCGGTACGACGTCATTGTGGTTGGAGGTGGCCATGCCGGCTGCGAGGCCGCCCTTGCTTCGGCTCGCCTCGGCGCGCGCACCCTGCTTCTTACGCTCAACATTGACCGGATTGCGTGGCAGGTCTGCGCTGAGCTAGTTTTCAGTCACACTACATTTCCAGTGTTCGTTGGTGATGACATAATAACTTAGTCCTTTGCATCAACAAACCATGCTTCTTGATCCTTGATGGTAAATATTCTAGCCTAGCATGGCTGAAATTATTTGAATATTGACTCCTTATGCCATATAGTATAAATCAAGACCCTTATATGAAGAATTGATCCATCATACCCTCTAGTGTAGGAATTGAGCAATGTGAAATCTCTCATGCAATAGCATGTTTATAGGGCACAAATTTTGTTCCAAGATATGAATGTATGATAGAAACTGAAGAGATGAATTATGAGAAAGTATGTTGCATATCTTAGTATGCTATAGCCTAGTAGAACTATAAGGAAACATCCTTTGTCAACGAATTCCATGCAATTTTTAGTACTACAAGTGTGATTCTGCTTCCTAACTCATTTTCTGCCCTATCCAGCCTTGTAACCCTGCTGTTGGTGGGCCTGCAAAGTCTCAACTTGTCCACGAGGTAGATGCCCTTGGTGGTGAAATTGGAAAAATTGCTGATAGGTACAAGTTCAAATGTCTTGTTGTCTGGGAGAATAGATTTCTCTACAAGTCAAATGGCTGAGAGTTTAGACTTTGATTACATGCTAATCAACAAAGACATCTTAGCATACTCATTGCATCTTCTTTTGATAGGTGTTACCTGCAAAAGCGTGTTCTGAACAGCTCAAAAGGCCCTGCCGTACGTGCACTGCGTGCTCAGACTGATAAGAGAGAGTATGCAATAGAAATGAAGAATGTTGTGGAAAGGTCAGTGTCTTCTAAGTTGCTTTAGTCATAAGTTGCTAATTTTTACTTGGATTTGTACTCTTGTCTGACACATCTAAAAGTAGTTATTGCTACATAAATTCTGAATATGCTTCATTTTGCTGACCTCATTTAAGTTATGTTAACTTGATCACTATTTCAGAGCTTTTTAGGTTGTACTCACAAAATTGTGATCTTCTTTAGTTTAAATTATATCAAACATGTCACCTTCACAATTTGGCATGTGGCGTTGTTACTGGATGACTAGTCTTAACTTAAGTCCTCAATGTAGTAAAATAAACTCTCAAGGTCTAGATAAATATTTTAATCTTCTGACATAAGAGTTTAGCTTTTTTTTCTGCCTTCCAAATAAGTGTATAGAGTTTAACTTTTGTCATGCTATATGCTGATGTTTACTGTTGTTGGTTGCATGTAATTTATTGTGATAGATTTCACATTGCTTATTGACTATTCCATGTACTATGCTTCAGCACAGAAAATCTTTTCATTAGAGAAGCAATGGCTACAGAGGTTTTGATAGGAAAAAATGACAGCATTGAGGGTGTTCGCACTTTCTTCGGCATGGACTTTTACGCACCATCTGTTGTACTTACCACCGGAACATTCATGAGTGGTAAGATTTGGGTTGGTAGGACATCAATGCCTTCTGGGCGAGCTGGAGAGTCAGCTTCTCATGGACTTACTGAAAACTTGCAGCTTCTTGGTTTTGAAACTGACCGCTTAAAAACTGGTACACCACCACGAATTGATCGTAGGACAGTTGATTTTTCTGGATTGGAACCACAGCATGGTGATGAAGAGGTATATAGTACACAACAGAATTTTCCCATTTATATCGAAAATGCAGATTCAATAATGGAATAGCTTTTCATTGTTTCCTTTTTATTCATTTTGTTTTTTGCGTTGCATATTTGAATGTTAAAGCAAAGAATAAGATTAGTACTTTCAAATTAAATGCTGCAATTCTGTATCATCAGCTATTCCCTCTGGTTCAATAGTTCTTGTCGCTTTGGACATTGACACCCTCTCCAAAATATAACTTTGTCTAAGATTTTTTCTTTATTATTACAGCATATACAGTAATACAAAAAAATAGTAAATATTTTAGTTTCTTAAAGTAATTTGCAAGACTATTCTATATATGTTGTCTTAGTATCTTCAAACTAAATATTTGAAAAGTTTTTCGGTAGTCAAAGTTCTAAAGTTTTGACATCAACATTGTCCAAACCAATAAGAATTATGGAGCCGGAGGGAGCAGCTAGATATAGCAACACCATTCTTTTGAAATGATCCAGTTATACTGGTTTCTCTCTAATTAGTCATTAATAGGCATGAATTTATAGTTTATAAATCTTATAAGAAAGTATTCCATGAACTGGGTTCCTTGCATGTCTAAGATCAAAAGAAGCCTTAATTATTTTTAGAATGTAGGGCTTGTCAGGATGGTTAAGCTTGAAATTCAAGTTGCTTTTGTGTTACACTTTTTTTTTGGGATAAAAGGATGGTTCCTCTTGAAACAGGTAGGTTGGTTTAGTTTTGATCCTGAATTTCACATTGAGAGAGAACAGATGTGCTGCTATCTAACACGAACTACAAAAGAGACACACCAAATTGTTCTAGACAACTTAGATGAAACACCAACTTATGGTGGCTGGGTTGAAGCAAAGGGACCAAGATACTGCCCGGCAATTGAAGATAAGGTACTGTATAATGGACCTTGTTGGTTTGTTACATGACAATCTTCTTTTGTTTTGATTATTGGATTGTCAACCAAACTTGTAATTTTCTTGCAAAAAAATTAAGTACTATACCTACAATGACTTGTGTACCTACTTACCAAGGTCTTTGTTGCAGATTGTAAGGTTCAAAGATAAAGAGTCTCATCAGATCTTTCTTGAACCTGAGGGTAGAAATGTTCCTGAACTATATCTACAGGTATGTTCCTCCTTCCCTATCCCCATTCATGATTCTCCCCTTTTTCTTTGGTCAACATTGGCATATATTGTGCTTCTTTTCTGTTTGTCCCCATCTGCATGTGAAAGTAATGTCTGTGTACTATTGCTCAACCAAACCCTTCTTTTTTTAGATGAGAAACCTACTACTTTGATCATTTATATATCTTTATTAGGGCTTTTCTACTGGGCTCCCTGAGAGATTGCAATTGCCCCTTGTGCGAACTATACCAGGGCTGGAGAACTGTCTCATGCTAAGGCCTGCATATGCAGTTGAATATGACTACTTGCCTGCATATCAATGCTCAAGATCACTTATGACAAAGAAGTTTGAGGGTTTATTCTTCTCTGGCCAGATAAATGGAACAACGGGATATGAAGAAGCTGCAGCTCAGGTTTATTCATTGTTCTTGCTCTGTTCTTCATGAGTTAATTGCGGTTTGTATGGTTGTTCGACTAGATTTGCTGGATCCTAAGCTTTGCTGATTCTTGTATGTAGGGTATAATTTCTGGGATCAATGCAGCTAGGCATTCTGACGGGAAATCATTAATTATTCTTGAAAGGGAAAGCAGTTATATAGGAACTCTTATTGATGATCTTGTTACAAAAGATCTTAGAGAGCCCTATCGCATGCTAACAAGGTATGAATTTCAGTATAAAACATTTTTATTATTGATGCTTAAATAGCTGATGCTGAAAAATAATTTTATTCCTATAGTATATAGTAAACCTGAGCAGTGTTATGTAATATTTGTGTTCTTTAGTTAATAATTGAGTTTATCTTTTAAGAGGAAGTAATAGATGCACAACTGGACAAGAGTATATTGTCACACATATGCATAAACTCAATGTCATCCCTCAGATCTAATATGAATGGTACAAGTGAGGTGGGAATTCCTTCATCCTCTTGTCCAGCTTTTAACTGGACTAGATCCAGTTAAGCCTAAATCAGCCCAAGAGGGGATGAGAGAACACCTACCTCAACTTTGGGCCACTCGGATCTGAGGAATGCAATAGTGTTAGTGATTGTGAATTCCTGTAGGCTACAGATACACATGGTTTTATTTTGGTAATGATAACACAAAATTACATGCTGAGTTCTTTGTATTTTATTCTCTCTAATTCAATATGACTTCTGTGTTCATAAATTTCTTAACTTTGCCCCCTTTTCTTTGTTTTGCCTGGGCATTTATGGATATCTAGCCGTTCAGAACACCGGCTATTGCTTCGAGCAGATAATGCTGATAGTCGTTTAACCCCTTTGGGACGAGAGATTGGTTTAATAGATGATAGACGCTGGGAGCTTTATCAGTCAAAGCAAGCCCACGTTAAGAAAGAAAAAAAAAACGGTTGAAATCTACAAAAGTTCCAGGTGAGCATCATATATTTTCTTAGCTGATGAATATGGCATACCTTTGACATACTGCACCATTCATATTATTAGATGTCCTAGGATGCTTGCATTCACACTTTTAGATTTTGATTTGACTGCGGATAAAAATATTTAGACTTTATCATGAAATTACATAAGTAGATATGTAATCACATTTAAGAGTTTTGGTAACATATAATTAAAAAGATAAATGGTCATATAAATTTATTGAAGAAAGTTGGTGTATTAATTGACAAGTAAGGAAGGAGGGAGGCGACGTGATTTTTTATACATTAGTGGCCAATGTTTTAAAAGGTTGACTGCACATGTACTGGAGAATTATGTGTTTTGACTGTAGTTAGTATATAAAATGCTGTTAGCATGTCATTACACTTCACACGCTCCAGCTCCAATGTTCTGTTATCAGGAGGTGAATTTGCTGTTGAAGTTACTGCAGTATCCAACCAACCTGTAAAGGATTCATCTACACTTGAAGCCATACTAAAGAAGCCACATGTACAATATAAGCTCCTTGATAAGCATGGATGTGGAAACGAAAATTTATCTCGAATTGAGAAGGAATGTGTAGAGATTGATATCAAGTATGAAGGTTTCATCGCATCGACAACAGAGTCAATTACATCAGGTAATTTTCTTATGGTTATGCGATTTTGTTGTGGAGTAGATTTATGAGGGAAGTTGAACTGCTAGAACAATGGTGTGTAATCATTCATGATGTCCAACAGTGACTCATTATGCATGAGGTCATTTGTTTTTGTTAGACTAGCGCCTATGGGCTGGCCATATGGGCCTGGGCGCCCACACCAGTTGGCTGGGCTGCCTCTAGGGATTATGTGGTAGATAGGAATAGGCAAGGATCAACATTGATTGGGTGTTTCTATAAACCCTTCAGGGTCCTTGCCTATATATTGTACTCCCTGTACTCCATTCAATGTATCATCAATTTCCCGAGACCTATCTGCTCTCAGTTCTGTCTATTTAATTGAAAAGGCAGCTAACTCTCTGTTGTTTGCTTTTCTCTCTGTTAAGATTGTAAGCCAAGAACACAGGAAACTTCCTGAAGATTTGGATTACCACTCAATGACAAATCTATCACTTGAAGCTCGTGAGAAACTTTCCAAGGTAAATTCAGGATATGTACATGGAACCTTATGAAAGATAACTGACATGCGTTCAGCAGTTATTCATTTATTATGAACATTTTTTCTGTTGAATTCTTAAGATATCGGTTACTAAAATTATGAAATTCAACTAGGCCACATCTTTAATGAGACTTGGTGTCATGTGCAAACACTAGGTCAAAGTAGACCATATAGAAGAAAAGATGATAATGTGACATATTATTCCTTTGTAATAATGTAGATTGGGAGCCAATTTTGTGGCTCATTTTGTCTAAATTGTACCCTGTGATTCATTTGTAGGTGCGGCCGCAAACAATAGGTCAAGCTAGCAGAATTGGTGGTGTGAGCCCAGCAGACATGACAGTTCTCCTCATTTGGATGGAGAGCAGCCGACGCATGGCTGACTACAGGAGACAGCAAGAGCAACTGAGATCAGCTGCAGTCGAGGCGGATGGTTCTTCAGAGGTGGTCCATGCCAGCACTGCATAAACAGGGGAGCATCTGGCTGACTCAGGCAACTGAACTAGAACAATTCCCTGTGAGGCATCCAGGGATGCTGCACGTTTTTGGTAGAACGATGCAGGAGGCGCAAATGCCTGTATGCATTTTTGACGACTTGAAGTAGTCATCCTCATCCTGTGGCCCTTCATGCTGTGCGTTACTGTATTTTCTAGCACTATCTGTGCATGTCCTTAGGAAAACTAGTAGAATATAGTTTGGTAATTACATTTGTAGAGTTTTCAGAGAGCAGATTGTAAAGAATGACAGCAACCATAAAGGATAGCTCTCTTTGTTCATCCGTGTAACATGGCTTCAAAAATACTCCTACATGAAACAGGGAGATGATGTCTGCATATATCTTGTTGTATCATCCGAGTGTAGGTGGTAAAGATGAGAATGCAAGGAAGTACAGCTGGGGCCTCTGCTCGTCACCCTAATGCTGGGAGGAACTAAACGGTGACGAAAGATTGAGAAGCATTTTATTTAAAGGAGGCAAATTTGGTTTGTGTGCTGCTTTTTGTTACTTTCTCTACTGATGGACCTTATTCGTTCATGCTTTGTTGTTCTGAATAGGGTTTGAATTACTGATGGACCTTATTCGTTCATGTCTTTGTTGTTCTGAATAGGGTTTGAATTTTGAGCCTGAAAAAGATCGCGTAGTCTGTTCAGAGACATCTCTTCAGAGACATCCGTGTGGTGTCCTGTGGTGTCCTGCAGCAGCCAGCAGGCTGGAATGATTGATGACGACCTTGTGTGCGTGCGTCGTCTCAGCTGCTAAGGGCACGGCCAACGGGGGCATATACCAGCGTACTGCCCTAGGGAAATGTCAGCCTCCACGTACGCCGGACACCATGCCCTTCAACGCAAGCAATACATGCCCTGTCCCTTCATGGTCCCCAGGCCTGCACATCACTGTGACAAAACAGGGAGAAAAGGCAGGCAGGTGGTCCTAGGCCATGCAGACGTGGTCCTAGGCCATTTCTCCCACCGCAGCGCGCTGCTTGCTTGTTGCTTCACGCTTTTGTCAGATGGAGCAATAGTCTCTTCCGCAAAGAGAATCGACAACCTTTGTAAAATTACCATTCACTTGAATGACATGGAAGTTTTAGAGCTGAGGTGGAGGCGGAGCGAAAGACGCCACCCTGTGTGCGTTGGGGATGGCCTAATAAGTGATGGACAGCCGAACATGTTATCTGCGCAGCCTACCTACCTAATATTTTTTGGCCTGTATAACAGTTTGTATTGGCAAATGGTTACTTGGGATGCTTGCTGTTTTTGACTATTCCACATGCCAATAGGTGAAAAGAGGAGCAGGATCAAGCAATCAGAAATCTTGTTGTTTTCCGGCCTTCAACTGTAATGTCTTGTTTGTTGTTCTGAATCGGAGATATTAAAAGTCACCCTCCTTTCCTGCTCCCACATGAATTGGAGCCTTGGTGGCCTTCTATTGTCTTTTTTTTGAGGTTACACGCCGCCAACCTGAAATTCTTTCACCTTTGCCACGTACATCCATATCCCTATGGCACCTTCGAAGGTAGGGAAGTTCGAAAACGGATCGGATCGGAGCGGATAATAATGCTCTCCCATATCCTAATCCTCTTTTTGCCGTAACCCGGATCGGAGCGATAACGGATATCCTAATCCTCTTTTTGTAAACGGATTCGGGCGGATCGGATATTATGCGGATTCGGATACTGAATAGGATTTTTTAGGATGTCGGAAATGGTACGGGTTCGGACCGGTGTCGGAGCGAAGCGGACTTTTCAAGTCGGATAATATATGCTTACGTGTTGTTTTTATATTGAAAAACAATTTTACCAAATACACATCGGCGGAATTGGCCGACCGCCGGCCAATGTGCGTGAGTACGGGATCGAGTAGAATTGCCTGGCCACCAGGCTTGAGTGCGTTTGTGCTGTGTGTGAGGATAGGACTATGTATTAGGCAAATTGCAAATAGGAAATAGAGAATTACACACACGCACCCTCTGCGATCTCCATTGTGGCGTTGCGGCGTTGCCTAATGCCTACCATCTAATTTAGGTAAATAAGCAATCAATGGAATATCATTCTATATATAGCAAAAAATATACTTAAAAAATAAAATATTTTATCTTTTAGGCTTTTTAAAATATTCGGATTATCCTATTATAAGCGTCGGATAATCCGCGCTTAATTATCGGATAATCCATATCTGCCGGATTTTGCCGATACCATATCCTACACCGCATCCGCATATAGTCGGATTCGGATTATCCGCATCCGCACGGATATTAAAAATACTTCTCCACATCCTTAAAATTCGGATTCGGAGCAGATCGGTGCGGAGGATTATCCATACCACTTTCATCCCTAGGCACCCGCACAGCACTTCTCAAAAAAAAAAAAAAAGAAGAAGAAGAAAGAGACCGCACAGCCCAAGGCCCAGTCGCAACTGCTCCCAGCCCCCTCGCACGCCCCTCACGCGGGCAGCGCGGCCGGACTGTTCTTCTCCCTCCCTCGCCTCGCACCTCCTCACGCCGCCCACCCTTCAACGCCGAGCTCCCTGCCCTGCTGGCCCCCATACCGCGCCGCACTCTCTGCCCTGCTGGCCCCCATGCCGCGTTCGGCCCATTGGCAAGGACGGGGTGGCCTGGGAGCAGGTGCATCGTCGAGCCTCCCTCGGTCGACCAGTCGCCCATCGCCGCGCCGCCCGGTACGAGGTTCAGTGGTGTGTGGGCTGACCTCGCCGCCCCCATGACGCCACCGGCGAAGGAGAAAGTGTCGCTGCTTCCTGCCCTCTCCTCCCCACGTCGCCTCCATTCCAGCATGAGCACCTTCATCGCTCTATCATGAGAAGTCGTGATGCCTCTGCGATGCGGGGGAGTACGTTGAGCCGCACGAGATTCGGCGGCACATAGATCTGGCGAAACTCGCCCGCTCCCGTGGCAGCCATGGTCGACAGAGGAAGAGGCATCACCTGGGATTTCTTTTTGCATCCACTGAAGATTCTCGAGGTAAGAAATATTCTACACACATTTTGTTAATCCAATGTCCTTGCTCAGATCTGCCGTTTTTGTTTGTAAACTCACGTTTCATTGATCTCATGTTCTGGATTCAAGGTTTCCAGCACAGATAGACAAGTCTTGATGGAGAAGGGGTCCATTTCGAGCACAGCTGGAGAACAACGACAAGCTGGATTTCAACCTTTGCCAGGCGAGTTGCAAATTTTGCAGTGTGAGCAAATCGTTTCTTATGGATTTCTGACTTTTCATAATTTATTTTGGTTCCGCATTACCTTGCTTCCTTAATAAGAGTGCATTCAGATGAGATGTATGCAACAAAGTTTGGTAGAGGCTCGATAAACTCTAATGAGTTGATCAGTGCAACGATTTCATATAGAGGGGTGAGGTCAATCATACTGCCAGATAAATTATTTCAATATGTTAGACTGCATTTGATTAATCAGGATTCCAACATCATCCAACTATTTCAGTTTATTTTAGGTGTAGCGAACATCCATTTTGCTCTGCCCAAGCTGTGGTCTGCATACATTGGGTTATACTTATTTGGTGGTTCTTTGCGACAACCAAAAACTTTGGCATCTTGACAAGTTGATAGAGATAGAACAACATGTAACACATTTATTTAAAATTAGTCGTTAGTGTGATTTGTCATTTGTCAGAAGTGAGCAGGCTAGGTAACAGTGACAATACAAAGATAAAAATTCTCTGATACATTTTAGTTACTCATCAATATAAAATGGGAGAAGGTAGTGCACATATTGATAAATATATATTTTAGGAATCTCCAATGGTCTGTACCGTCGTTGAGCTTTCTTAAATGCAAAAGCAATTGGTTTCTTCATTTCTAGAATCTCGACTGCTATATAGACATTTAGAAAATTTTGAAACACTTGATTCGTTGTTGCCTGTACTGTTTTGTTCTACATTTTGCATGCAAATTTAGTTTTTTTAGTTGTTCTGTTAATTATAATTCAGGCCCCTTAAAAATTAAACTGTGTTTTTTAACTTTTTTCATAGGAAAATGTAGGTCCAGAAATAAAACTGAAACCCCATTCATCCTATGTATTGTGTGAGCATGTGGGTAGTATATTAAAAAAATAGCAAAAAGAGTTTAGCAACTTGTCGTAAAAATATATTGTTGATTGTGTGGGAAAACATTCTTTTCTCATTTTGATTGGTGCTTTTGTTTTTTGAAAAAAAATTAATATAGTATCAGGTGGGACTTTAAAACAAACAATAATTTCTTAGGTAAAGGGACTTGCAGCTTATGTTTCTGATTTTCGGTCTGTTAAAATTGCCTCGACTAGGGATGACTGGATGTGTTTGCTAGACAATTGAGAATCCTGGTGGATGTATTATTCTGACGACAACAATCTGATATGATTTCTAATGCTTGGTTTCGATATTGATGGCAGAAAAAAATGATATCCAGTGTATTGTTGTGTTTCTCTTTGCAGCTCTTGGGATACTGTCAACATCAGCCAAAACGATGTAGAAATATGGGTGATTATTTGGCCAGTCATTAGTTTGTTACCATATCTACTAAGCTGTTATAAGATGCACTTATCCTTAGTGCGTAGCTTTGACTATGTAACTGGGTTTGGAAAGTATTGATTCTTGGAAAAGACTATGGACTGGATACAACAGAGTTTTATATATCAAAAAATGTTTTGCTTAATTAGATCTGAAGCCATGTCTATCAAATACATACAGTACCTTTTGTTCTTCAAGTAATTGTAGGGCGCCTAAAGGGCCAGATGTTCTAGTAGTGTTCAAGTTGAATGGAGAATTCCTATGCTAAAAGAGTAAACTGGGATAGCATTTCTATGCTAAAAGAGTATGGTGGTCTAGGGATCCCCAACATAAGAGATTTAAATATGTGCTTACTAGCTTCTTGGATTAGAAGATATAGTTTAGATTCAGATAAACTTTGGAAACAGCTAATTGATCATAAATATAAGACAGATGCTCCAAACATTTTCTATACTTCAAGCCTAGGTGCTTCACAATTTATGAAAGGGGTCCTTTGGGCTGCAAAAGCTGCTAAACTAGGTTATAGGTGGTCAGTTGGTAATGGCCAAAAAATTAGGTTCTGGGAAGATAACTGGTTAGGACATACTAGCCTTGCAATCCAATTCTGGGATCTTTATGTGCTGATACAACAACAAACTGGTACTATAGCAGAACTATGGGATGGTACAAATCTTAAGTGTACTCTTAGAAGATGTGTAGATAACAGATTGATGGAAATGTGGAATGAGGTAGTACAGTTAGCATCTACTATTAGGTTTACTGATGAAGAGGACTCTATTATTTGGCAATTTAATTCAAATGGTCTTTACTCTTCACAGTCCTTGTATAAGATTGTTAATTTCAGAGGTATTTTACCAGTTCATGTTCCAGCTGTGTGGAATCTAAAGATACCACCCAGAGTTCAGTTTTTCTTATGGCTGGTAACTAAGAATAAAATCCTGACTAGAGATAATCTGCATGTTAGAGTCAAATTAGATGACTTGTCATGTTTATTTTGCTCAGAAAAAGAAACAGTTCAACATTTACTTTTTGACTGTGTGGTTGCTAAGCAGTTGTGGTCATACATGTCTGAAGTGTGCAATAGACAAGTAGGTGCTGATTTTGTCTCAATTGGCCAGATGTGGCTTAGTAACAAGAAATATTCTGTAGACAACTCTCTATGTGCAGCAGCCCTGTGGGGCTGTGGAAACTGAGATGTTCTATATGCATGCAGGGAGATCTTTGGGTAAGTGTCAAGAAATTAGTGATGAGAATTGCTATAATGGCACAGTCTTGGGGATCCTATGTGTACAAGCCAAGAAGACAGAGTTTGGTGCCAAGATATCCAAACTCAAAGAGATAGCTACAAGACCATCAAGGCTGAGCTGCTGAGCCAAGTGAAAAACAAGTGGGACCTGCTCATGTACCAGACAGCAAATGATGAAGATGATGATCCTACCCAAGAAGAAATTAAGCAGAAGCTCTCTGAAGCGATGATGGAAGGGAACCTGGGAATGAAATGGATGAGTCTGGAGAACATCAACATAATCTGAGCCTAGGAGTTTTGAGAATTTCAATGTCGGTGTCTTTTAGTAGTCATTTCGGTATAAGTAGATGTGAGATGTTTCTGAACCTTGATCGCTGGCCTGCGTGTCAGTATGGCGTGTGGAACAAAACAGATGGGTGAAACCCACCCCAGAGCTTGTAACGAATCCTTTTGTCTTGCGGTTAATCCTAAAGGCAGGGGCATATGCCCTAAAACTCTAAAAAAAATGGAGAATTCCAGCGTCTCGCAGTCCGTTCAGAGACGTCGCGCAGTCCGTTCAGAGACGTCTCTCCGTCTGTTGTTTTGGTGTAGCACGCTGGAATGATAGAGGAGCAGCCCAGTGTGTGCATGCATCGTCTCAGCTCAGTGATCCACAGCGAACATGTTGTCTGCAGGCCTACCTAATATTCAGTTTGGATTGGATGTTGTCTGCAGGCCTACCTAATATTCAGTTTGGATTGGCAAATGGTTACTGCGATGCTTGCCTGCTGTTTTCACTATTCTACTTACATGACAGCCAACGGTGGGCAGCAGGATCAATCAGCTGCAGCAATCTTGTTGTTTTTCGGGCGGTCAGGTCACGGTCACCACTCACCAGTCTCAGTCACTCATCACCCACCGGACTCTCACTCCCCGGAGCGGCGAAGCCTATCTCATCCATCTTTTTCCCCTCGCCGTACGTTCCTTCCAGTTCCGGCCTCCATTCCAAAGCTTGCTGATCGAATGATAGACGACGACCTTGTGTGCGTTGTCGCAGTTTAAGTGATGGACAGCGAGAGTGTTATCTGCAGTGCAGGCCTACCTAGCAGAAATCATGGGATGCTTGCCTGCTGCTGTTATGAATTTGATACTCCCTCCGTCCCTAAATGTTAGCTCGCCCGAAACTTTCAAACTATCACAATTATATATTAAAATATATAAATATTTATGCTAAGTAATTAATAATACCGGAAAGATCTTTTCGTCTAGTTTTTTAATAAATTTATTTAGAGATATAAATATTGCGCCATTTTATACAAATCGAAATCAAACTTGGCGAAAACCGACGGCGACGGTCAATTAAAGACAGAGGGAGTACACAAGAGCCAATGGGTTAACAGAGCAGAGCAGCAGGATCAAACAAGCCATTCAGCAATCTTGTTGTTTTTCTGGTCAGGTCACGGTGGTCACCACTCACTCACTCACCAGTCTCAGTCAGTCACCACCCACCTCCGACTGGACTCAGCGGCGAATCCTATCTTTTTCTCCTCCCGCCGTTCCAGTTCCAGCTCCCATTCCACAGCGCACTGCTCGCGAGCTGCCATGGCCGGCACCGGTGCACCCGCAGCTCCCCAGGCCAACGCCGGCTTCGACGTCATCGTGGTGGGCGCGGGTATCATGGGCAGCTGCACGGCGCACGCGGCCGCGTCCCGGGGCTCCCGCGTCCTGCTGCTAGAGCGCTTCGACCTGCTCCACTCGCTGGGCTCCTCGCACGGCGACACCCGCATCATCCGCGACGCCTACGCCGACCCGCGCTACGTCCGCATGGTGCGCCTCGCCCGCCGCCTCTGGGCCCACGCCGAGGCCCAGTCCGGCTACCGCGTCCTCACCCCGACGCCGCACCTCTCCATGGGCCCGCGGTCCAGGGCCTCGCTCGCCGCCGGCATCGCCAACATCGGCGCCGAGGAGCTAACGCGCGAGGACCTCGGCAGCAGGTGGGGCGGCGCCTTCGCCTTCACCGTCCCGGATCCGTCCGACGAGTGGGTCACCGCGGTCAGCGACGACCACGGCGGCGGCGTGCTCAGCGCCACCAAGGCCGTGGCCATGTTCCAGTCTCTCGCCGTCGCCAAAGGCGCCGTGGTCAGGGACAACACCGAGGTCGTCGCCATCGAAAAGGCGCCCGAGGGCGGCGTCGTTGTCAAGGCCAGCGGCGGCGAGGCGTACCGCGGCGCCAAGTGCGTCGTCACGGTGGGCGCGTGGGCGGCCAAGCTCCTAAGATCCGTCTCCGGCGTCGACCTCCCCATCAGGCCGCTGCACACGCTCCACCTCTACTGGTGCGTCAAGCCCGGCCAGGAGCACAGCCTCTCGGTCAAGGGCGGCTTCCCGACCTTCTCCAGCTGCGGCGACCCGCCCGTGTACGGCACGCCATCGCTCGAGGTCCCGGGCCTCATCAAGATCAGCTGCGACGGTGGCCCGCCGTGCGACCCGGACGCCCGCGACTGGCTCGCCGGCGACAAGGAGGTCACGGACCGCGTGGCCAGGTGGATCCAGGAGGCCATGCGGGACCACGTGGACGCCACCGGCGGCCCGGTCGTCCGGCAGTCGTGCATCTGCTCCATGACCCCGACGCCGACTTCGTCATGGACTTCCTCGGCGGGGAGCTCGGGCGCGACGTCGTGGTCGGGGTCGGCTTCTCGGGCCACGGATTCAAGATGGGCCCCGCCGTCGGGAGGATGCTGGCGGAGATGGCCATTGATGGCGACTCCCAGACGGCGGCAGAGGCCGACATCGACCTCGCCTTCTTCCGGATCGGCCGCTTCGATGGGAATCCCTTGGGAAATGCCGCCAGCAAGCATTAGCAGTGATGAGCTAGCTCCTGCTGCCATGTACGTACTGTAGGAGTGCGTATCCATGAAATTCTTCTCGACCGCAGATGCATGAGAATTGAAATAAAAATAAAATGGATGTCAATGGGATGAATAAGTGTTGGATTAGCATGTAATGGAACTTCCCAGTAATGTTAACTGTTAAGGCCAAATTTTAATTACTTTGCCATTCAACAATGGTGAGACTTAAACAAAGTTGCTAACTTGCTATGATCGAATCATCGATGTACAGCCAACTATATTAGAGCAAGTATTATGATGAAATGATAGCGACCGAGTGGAGGAGTGAAGAGAGAAAGAAAATAAAGCGTCTCATGACGCATTGTTGATAGTGGTGCAATTGGCTCCGTGCGGGTTGCCATAAATAGTACGCCATTGCCGCCGGCGGTTGATATTATACTCCCTCTATCATTTTTGTAAGGCGTTAGGCGAATATCCATACCGCATTAACAAGGAGGAAAGAGGACCATCTTTGCATTAAATACAAACCAACGTTTGCATGCCGCATGCAAACCGATGTTTGAGCGAATGCAAACACATGCATGTGGCCAGTTATCGATTCAAGCAATATCGCATCTTTGTATTAAATGTTGGCAACATATTTATCTCCACCTCGATTAAAATGCTACGCCTAACAAAAAATCAAAACATCAAAACTCATTTACATTTCGTAATGGAGGGAGTATTAAACTTGCTCTTACGAGGCAGTGTTCATTGTTGATATTACTCGTGATTTGTACTCCATTGTTGATATTATTACAGCCAACCGCATTACGAGGCAGTGTTCACTGTGCACATCGCCGGCCACGATCACCGCCGTGTGCTTTTTGTTTCCTCGAATGCACGCACATCATTTTATAAGAAAGGAAAAAAGGGCCTAAAAAAAAAAAAAAAAAAAGTAACCAACGAACCTTAACCACTTAATGGGAAAGATCGGGCCATGCCTTTGGGAACCATCAATAATTTGATGTTTGAATAATTCCCAGCAAATTTTTATAGTTCAACTCATATATAGCATTATAAATGCTTTCTCAGACTGCATGTAGTTTTGTAATTTCGGTATTTAATTGGATTTTGAATTGTCTCCTAAGTCTCAAATCACAAGCAAAATGGAAGAAGAGTCTGCAGGAAGCATTGTCAACAATATTTTTTTAGGAAAAAAAACAAATAACATGTAACAGTGTTTGGATTTCACTTTTCAGGGCCTATGGTGAGCACCGAGGAGAAAACATTTGCTCATTCGATCTACAAAACGATTCAAAGGATGAACCTAAAATCAGACTAACAATATCGCTCATTGCATATCAAAGATATCCAAAACTTGTTCAGATATCAGAATCATAGGACTTGTAGAGGGGATAAAGAACTCGAATTTAATCAGCTGATGAGAACGATGCCTACTTCACAAGGAATTCTCATTCAATTTGACTCCGACTAGGAAAACGCATTCAAAAATAAAAAAAAAACGCCAAGAAGCACAACAGATATTATAGCATGATGATCCTTGAACTGGTCAAATGGTACGCAACAGCTTATGCATGAGAAAAAAAAAAAATGCCATTGTAAACATGATCTAACCAGAGTACTAGTACGAACTGAATTGACCAAAAAATATTCTCAACACAGAAGCATTACTCCTAGTATTTCTAGGTGCATAACATAGTCCAGACATATATATAGTAGCTGAATATATAGAACCAATATGCAAGCATTGAAGATTAGATAGTATATATACTCCAGCGTCCAAACATATATAATAGCTGAATATATAGAGCTCCTCCTACCAGTTTTATGCAGACATTATTGAAGATTAATTAGATAATACACCTACCAGACATATATCAATTGTGTATTAAGTAGATAATACGCCCACTAGGTCACAAGCAAAATAAAAGAACAGTCCGCAGAAGCATTGGTAACATATTTTTAGAAGGAAAAAAAAGTATTTGGATTGCACCTTTTAGGGACTATGTTGATAACAGAATTTTGATAGTTAAACACATACAGCATACATAGCAAAATGCTTTCTCTCAATGTCGTGAGAAAGAAGTTTTTTCTTATTCAAACTACAAAACGATATGATATCCCAAACCTGTTGAGATGTCAAAAACATAGGACATGTGGAGGGGAAAAAGAGGGAAGAACTCAAAGTCAATCTGATAAAGAAGATGGCTACTGCATAAGGAATTTCCAATCAATTTGATTCTAACTTTGAAAAGGACTAATAAAATCACATTAGATATGCATGTAATATCAGAGTAAGCATACAGCTATATTATTGAAAGACCATAATCACGGCAGCTATCATAACATGATATTCACAACTCATAACCGGTCAAATGGTACAAAATACGAGATTGCACTGAACTGCTTATGCAGGAGAAAAAAAAGGCCATGTTTAGCTGACCAGAGTGCTAATAGGAACTGAATTGACCAAAAAAATATTCCATAACATTGTTGCATCATTGGATGGCCTTCAACACAGATGCGCAGTAGTTGGAACTTGGAAGTAGCACACGAAAGCATTAGTCCTAGCACTTGTGCATGCATAACATAGTCCAGACATATATATAATAGCTCAAGAACTATTATGCAAGCACTGAAGATTAGATATCCTACCAGTTTTATGCAGGCATTGAAGAATAATTAGATAATAAGCCTACCAGCTAGTCCCAAGGATTCAAGCTAGGCTTCCATAGTAACAGTAATCACGGCAAGCTGACTGATAATGAGATCCGCCATCACCAGCATCATCTCACACGTGGATGTACGGTGCCATGTCGACGAAAGAAAGCTGGCGATCGTAACGCTCTGAGTCCAGTTTCCACATTGGCGGATTACGTGGAATGTCCATGGTGTAGTTGCAGAGGACCTGTGTCGACGTGAAAGGGGTTGAATTGAAGGACCAGTAGGATGGGCCGGGCGTCCAATACGAGATGGGTCTGTCGTATGGGACAGCTTCCTCCACAAACTCGGGTTCCTGAGCCGCAGCCCCAATGTCAACCTTGTAGATTGCGAGCTCCATCTTTGATTCACCAGACATTACCATTGGGAAGTAGACGCAGTTGGGATGAATGCCCGGGAACATGCTGGCGTCAACAGCAACACACCTGACTCCGAGGAACAGAGCTAGGGTGCCAATGCTCCTGACAGGCTGCATGACATTGCTGGCAGCGGTGACGTTGAAGACAAACATTTGATGGCGGGTCTTCACGACCGCTAACATATCCCCTCCAGGGACCTCCACCGCATAACAGCGGCAGTGCACGGTGGCACCAAACTCGTCCAAGGCCTTGCTGAATCCTTTGAACACAACACTGTTAAAAAGGTCGGCAGCGCATTTGGCAGCTGACAACAGAGGCAGACTGCTTGCAGGACACTTGCTGCGGCTGACCTCTTCAGAGAAAGAGGCGCTCTGGGGGTCTGCCCAGTACACCTTGTTTGGGCTGCCGTCGGACACGATGGAGACCAAGAAGAGTGTGGAACCGACGACGTTGGCTGCAAACCACCAAGGTCCGCGGGGCGGCATGGGCATCGGCGCCGCGAAACGGAGCAGGGAGCCGGTGAAGGGGTTGAGGACGCTTACGGAGTTGCGCGGCGTGCCAGCCCGTGCCCTGTCGGCCAGTACGAGGAGGCCGCCGGCGGTGCTGGTGACGAGGTCGCAGTTGCGGAGGAGCGGCAGGCGCTTGCGTAGGAAGCGGCCGGTGGCGGTGTGCAGGAAGAGGCGCGAGTCGTCGCGGCCGTAGTCGCGGCTGAAGTAGTGCTTGACGACGTCGTCGAGCATGACCCAGTGGGTGGGGCGGAAGCGGGGATCGGCATGGGGGTCGGCGGTGGCTGAGCGCCGCCAGTGCTGGCAGACGGCGCGCAGGTCCATGTACGCGTCGATGTCGTTGCTGGCCAGGAGACGGTCGCCGATGAGGTTGAGCAGGTCCGACGGAAGCGAGGACCAGCCCCCTGCGCCGCTGCCGCCGCCGCCGTAGAATCGGCATCGATCCGCCCCTGCTTCTTCCTGTTGCTGTTGATTCAATTCAATGTTGAGCAGTCAGCCAACGAGCGAGATAGAGATGGACGACATTTCCAGGGCAGAGGGAGGCGGCTAGGGCGGGCGACACGTACGGCGTGCGAACGGGGCGGCGGCGGCGGCGCTTCGGCATTCGGCTCTCCCGACTGTTGAATGTGAACGCTGTGGTGCAAACCGGATGGCCGGACGGCGGAGCAGTGGAGGTCGGAGGGGCCGCCGGGCGCGGAGGCGGAGGCGGAGCGGGGAATCGGAATGGGGTTTTCCGTGCCCCTCGATTTGGTTTGGGGAGACGACGAGACGGAGACGGGTTTGGTTAGGCTTAGGGCATGTACAACCCGTCGGTAGCTGCCGTCTGTATACCGGTGATTTTGCAATAAGCCCCCTGCGTTCGGCCACAGACGGCTCCGTCGTCGCCTCCCGAATCGACGAGCACGTCCGTTCCCCGAGGCTGAGAAGACGCCCACCGCCGGGTTGTAGAGGGGCGTCGTCTCGAATCGCCGGTGTCTGTGGATCCTTCGCGCCCGAGCCCGCGCCTTCCCCGCGCGAAATCCTTCACGCCCGCCGCCCCTCCCGCCAAAAGCTCGCGCGCAGGCAGCTCCTCTGGCCAGATCCGGCCGGGGGAAGAGGATATCCGGCAACGGCCACCCCGGATACGAGCGCCGCCGGCTGCCGTCGACCTCGCCGGCGGCGGCCGTGAGGTGGAGCAGCGAGGGGCAGCTCGCAGACGAGGAGGCTAGCGGGGAGGAGAAGGAGTCCGCCGGGGAGGAGGACGCCGCCGCTGGACAGGAGGCCGTCGCGAGCTCGGCATCGCCGCCTCCCTGATCCGCTGAGCGGCCGCCGCAGCTTTGCCTAAACCGCTGCACACGCTCGCCCTCCTCCACGAGCATCCCCGCCGGCCGCCCAGCTCACCCATGACGCCGGGTGCAGCGCGCTATCCCGCCTGCCACCGTGCTCGCGCGACCCATTATCTTGCTACATCTCTGATTCCTGTGCTATCTGAATGTTCTGAATGTTTAGCTATGCGTGCGTGTGTGTGTTCGTTTACTGCATGCGTGTGTGTGTTCGTTTACTGTGTGCGTGTGTGAACTCAATGTTCTGAGTGATATTCTTTGCAATTTTAACAAACTAGATGTGAGCAGTATTTTTCTTATTAGAATGAGAACGTGCACAGAGTGGTTTTATGAGAGTTCCTTTTATTTTTACTGCATCATGTAATGGCTCTGTTGTATCATGTATGTGAACTGGTGGCATGTGAACTGAATATCAAGTCCAAGAGCAGATCTTTGCTACTATCTGAATGCTTATCCTGTGCATTTTTAGCTGCACATTTGGCTATGCAAACTACATGTGCAAACTGAATTTGGCAAACTGATGGTTTGTGCACACTGAATGTGTGTGTAAACTGAAACTAAATTTTAGCAAAATGAATGGTTGTTCAAACTGAATGTCTGTGCGAACTGAAAGCTAAATTTTTGCAAACTGATTGTAAACTAAATTTTAGCCACACAATTGTATACACAATTACATTTGTAATTGATCTTAACATACATGCACAACATTAAATAGCTTACAGACGGACCCCTGTCTGTGGGTTGTATGAGTTGTCTTTATATCTGACTGCATGATAAATTCGAGGTTCTACAGACGACGCGAGCCGCTCGTGGGTTGTATATGCCCTTAGGCAGGTCCGTGCTCTTTGGGCTGGACCCTCTGGTTTGCTACAACGGAGGCCCAAATTGCAGTGGTGAACCCAACCGACGTCGGCCTCATATATATTCGGGAGAACGAGGTATATATGGCCCTGAAAAAAACAGACCTTAGGTATTTGACCTTTGGCTCAATAAGCTCAAAACAAAATTTTATTAGTTATATGGCCTTCCGTCGGTTTTGGGCAGGTAACGGTGTTAAGTCAGAGATAAAAAAAACTGTTTTACTTTTGATGAAAAAATAAAAATAAAAAGTAGAGTTAATTAGCTTCCGTCAGTTTTGCTGCTCATCTATCGACCTCACATTTTCGTTCTTGCCTGATTCAGACGTACGTTGCTTGTGTTAATTAGCTAGCTCGATCGGTCACTACTCCAACACGGTTAATTACCTAGTGTTACCAACTAAGCATGCATGGATGCGCTGGCTCCGGGTGATGCCATGCCGATCACTACTACAAAAGGCAACTAAGGGAGCGTCTGCCATTTTTATTAGGGGCGACTCATACTTTGAGCCGCCCCTAATGTATACCGGAAATCCTACCGCTGACAAACCGCCCTATCGACGACACATTAGGGGCGGCTCGTGTACCAAACCGCTATCGTGGGCGGTTCAATCACCACCGCCCCTATCGTGGTCCACAATAGGGGCGCTCTATATCGGCGCGCCTTTTCAAATGGGTTGTCGATTTTAAAAATGAGGCACTAAAAATTAAAATTTAAGTAAACGACCTCGGACGGAAAAACTTCCTAAATATGAAATGTAGATCTCAAAAAGTTATGAAACTTTGTAGTTGACCACTTTTTAGTTTGAAATCATCTAGTCATGCAAAAACGTGTTCAAATGCCTCAAATTTGAAATTCAAATTTAAGTAAACGATCTTAGACGGAAAAACTTCCTAAATATGAAATGTAGATCTTGAAAAGTTATTAAACTTTGTAGTTGACCACTTTTTAGTTCGAAATCATCTAGTCATGCAAAAAGTCGTGTTTAAATATCTCAAATTTGAAATTCAAATTTAAGTAAACGACCTCGGACGGAAAAACTTCCTATATATGAAATGTAGATCTCAAAAGTTATGAAACTTTTGTAGTTGACTACTTTTTAGTTCGAATCCATTTAGAGCCTCAAATAGTCAATTTACACTCGGATTTGTATAATAATATATGAGGGACGCGAATGGGATATGGATACATACAAGTGTGTAGTGCGGTGGAGTGGAGGGTCGCGCGCGGTCTCGAGGTCGTGGGTTCGAATCTTGGCAGCCGCAACATTTGCAAAAAGCCTGAAAAATCACCATATATAGGGGATGTGGGTGGTCGGCCGATGGGTCCTACCCTAATTAAAAAATCTTTTGTTATTTTTTTTTTGAATTTTAAAAATGCGAAATTTGGATTCACATTAGGGGCGCGGCTGGTACACGAGCCGCCTCGATGTGGGCCTCATTAAGGGCGGCTGAGATAACCGCCCCTAATGTGGAACCACATTAGGAGCGCTAGTTAAGGGACGGCTGGGAAAACCGCTCCTAGAGTTGCTCATTATAGTAGTGCATGACGGCGATGAGCTAAAGAGCTAGCGCCATACGCGATTTGGTATCGTGCGTGCATCCGATCCGTCCGGCAGCGCCGGTGCGACGTCGTCATCTATTCAGTGCAGCTAGCAACGATGAGTACATACATAGAGCGACGATCAGCATGGAGCAAGGTGATTATTAGCAGTGGTTTGACTCTATTATTAAGAATTGACGATAGTACCCAGTCCTTATGATGATGATCACGTGAATGCATCTGATGATATTTACCCCGTATATATATCCCAAATGCATCGTTGCAGTACATAACTCTGTTTTTATTTTATTTTATTCATCAGGGGTAAAATAGTCTTTTAACCCTTAACTTAACACTGTTACATGCCTAAAAACTGACGGAAGGCCATATACCCAAGAATTTTTTTGTTTTGAGGTCATAGAACCAAATTCAAAAAGAATAAGGGCCAAATAGCTAAGATCCGTTTTTTTTCAGGGCCATACACCTAATTTTCCCTATATATTCCGTTCGCCGTCGCGTGAAGCGTCTCCCTATCGGTGAACCCAACCCAACCCAACCAACTTTTCTTTTATGCTGTAAGATGTTCTGTATATAGAGTCGGTGATGTGACTGTTGTTGATGGTTCTAACTATGAGGAAATCTGTAATGAACTTGCCATTGAAAATCCGTTGGTTGCTTTTTTTCTTTTTTCTGTAGGTTCTTCATTTAGAGATATGGAATACTGCCTTGTCATGAACTGTAATTTGGGCCACCCCCAGAGTGGCTAGATGGGCTGATACGGGCGGCGCGCCCGCCCGAGAGGGGCCGGGCGCTGCGCGCAAAGGGCCGCGCCCCCTTGCCGCCGCCTTCCCTTCCCCTCCATGCGATTCCGAGTTTGCTTCATATTCAAGTTAGGATTATCTTAGGTAATTTTTTTGTGTGCAAGGGGATATCTCATCTATAAGAGAGACCCTTATTAGGAAAAGAATAAGTTAGGATATGCTTGTAAAAGGTATTCGATCGTATAAGGAAACCTTATAGAGATTGCTTAGATTACAAGTCCCACTAGTCGGGCTATATAAGCAAGAGGCATGTAATCTCTAGGGGATAAGCAAGCAAATAAAACATATCTATCGTTTTCAGCTCTTGGCCTTCCCTCCCCCAGCACCGCGCCGCCCGCCGCCGCCCCAAGCCAGCGCCGCCGCCCGCCGCCTCCCCTCCCCGACGGCTCCTCCTCCTCCTCACTGCTCGTGCAGCTGCTCGTCGTCGCCGCGGCGAGAAGCTGCAGCCCCTGTTTATCGCGAAGCTTCGGAGGGGCCGAAGGACACGTGTCAATTCCGCCCAATCTGGCCGAATCGGCCGGGCGGTATCCGGAGACTAGGACGATTCCCACCACTCATGGCTTCGAGATACGGGAGTTCAACGCGCGCTGAAGGAGCTCCTCGGCGTCGGCTGCGCCTCATCAAAGCGCCCCGGCGACATGGAGAACCGCCTCCGTCGTATGGAGCACGCCACCACCTCGAGGATCCCGGCCGTCACGGCGACCACACGGAGGGCGGCTGTGGCGGCCGCGCCGCCGGCGGCATAGGGCGGCTCGGCCGCGCCCTCCACGCCTCGGACTTCGACGTCGGCTCCGACCCTGCTATCCTCCGGCTTGAGGAGCGGAGATGGCGTTATGCGTGGACGCCGCCGCCGTCATCGGCGTCATCCCTCGGCGACACCGCGCTTGCCGGCTGCCCTCTCCTCTCCTTCGACACTGCGACCATGCCGGGACTCTCCGGCGAGATGGCGTCACCGCGGTGCCCCCTACCCGGCGCCACCGCGGCGCCCTTCCTCTGTCCACATCCCCGGCGCCACCGGCGCCCGACCCGTGCTGCCATCGGCATTGCACCCTCCCGCTACGTCCACAGCCCTACAAGTCCGGGGAGTTCGGCGACACCAGCGACCCGACCTCCGGATTCGTAAGCTGGAGCTCTTCTTCGAGCTCAACTTGGACATCGACCGGACTACTACGTGAGTTCGCTGTCTTCCACCTCACGGTCTTCTTTGCGATGCGGTACATCGACCGCCAAGAGGAAGTCCCCTCGAGTGGGGACGAGTTCACCGAGCGCCCTACGACATCGCCGGTCCGCCCCGACACCCGACGCCATGGCGGCATACGGCGCCGCCCTCGGGGGCAAGTTGGGCGACTATCGGCGCCTTGGGTCTATGCATCGCGCATGGATTTTTGAGGGACAGCGCCACCGCGTCGGCCTCTTCGCCGAAGGCTTACGCACCTCGGCTACTTGAGGCGGCACTTCGAGTGGTTCGAGCCCGTTCGATGGAGGAGGCCATCGACCTCGCCCGCCCGATACAACGACGGCGAGCCGGACGATGCGGAACGGGCGCCGGCATCGGGCGCTGGCAACCAGCCACCACGGCGGCACCGCAACATCGACAACGACATCATGGCCGCCTTGGTTGATCGCATACCGAAGCCGGCGGCGTCTAGCTGTTGCTATGGGCGACATCGGCGGCGGCGTCGCGACATGATCACGGAGCTACACCTGGCCCGCGGCGACCAACAAGGAGCTTGGGATCATCTCCAACGCCATCGGCCGGGCTCTGGCGCAGTGGAGCCTCTACTATGGCATCGTGAGGTACTTCCACCGCTACTACATCCCGGCTGCCTCGAGGCTTCTCCGGGACTTCATGATGGGGGGAGAACGTCCCCGCTGCATGGCGTAGCGATGGGCTTCCACCTCCCAATCGCCCCGGGAGGGATCGAGGCATTCCTCGCGTGCGTCCTCCTCCTTCGAGGCACGCCCCGACGAGCGGATCGGGGTGCCACCGTCCTCCTCTTCGACAACAACGGCGACATCTTCTTCCGCATTGGGAACGTCACGATCGGTGCGGCATGGGCCTTGGGAGATCCGGTAGGAGCGCCCGTGAGCACGCCTCGACCTCCTCTCGGCTGCCTCCTCGACTTCACCTCCTTGCCGCCCCACGTCGATCCGTCCGCGTCTTGCTGGCGGCTCCATGCTAAGGTGGCGGTCTGCCGACGACCTACACCTACATCTCCTCCGCCCGACCCGCCCGGATGATCGGCGTCGAGGGACCCTGGCGCCTCCATCATGCGTTGTGCATGGGCGGAACGTCCCTTGTCGCGGCCCGGCGAGCTTCAAGTTCAGCATCTGCCCGGCGACCTCCACCTCGACTTAGCCTTCGCCGACAAGGACGCCCGATGTTCGCAACGACGATAACGACAAGTGCGGTCCTCTCGTCTTCTACTTCGGCCTGGGAGTGGTCACCTCTCCGATTGGGCTGCCCTTTCGCCCCCTACGTGGGTTGGGCGGCACGTGGACGCGCCGCCCTCGTCGAACGGTGGGGAGATGTCATGAACTGAATTGGGCCACCCCGAGAGTGGCTAGATGGGTCCGATACGGCAGCCGCCGGCCCGAGAGGGGCCAGGGGGCGCGACGCAGGGGGGGGCGCCCCTTGCCGCCGCCTTTCCCTCTCCCGCATTTGATTCGAGTTTGCTTCATATTCAAGTTAGTATTATCTTAGGTAATTTTTGGTGTGCAAGGGGATATCTCATCTATAAGGGAGACCCTTATTAGGAAAGAATAAGTTAGGATATGCTTGTAAAAGGTATTCCGATCGTATAAGGAAACCTTATAGAGATTGCTTAGATTACAAGTCCCACTAGTCGGGCTATATAAGCAAGAGGCATGTAATCTCTAGGGGATAAGCAAGCAAATAAAACATATCTATCGTTTTCAGCTCTTGGCCTTCCCTCCCCGCACCCGTCTTGGCCGCCGCCCCCCCCGCCCGCACAGCGCCGCCGCCATACGCCGCCTCCCCTCCCCGGCGGCTCCTCCCTCCCTCCCTCGCTGCTCGTGCCGCTACTCGTCGTCGCCGGGCGAGAAGCTGCAGCCACGCATTTACATCGCGAAGCTTCGGAGGACGAAGGACACGTGGTCAATTCCGCCCAATCTAGCCGAATCGACATGCCTTATATATTGTCCATCAGAATATGAATCTATTCTAAAATGTAACAAAACTGCACTTAGAAACCCCTTCCATAGAAAGCATAAGCATAGAATGCACGCTGGTCATGCAGTTGTACTTCTTGGTCCAGTTTGTAACGATAAGCAGAGGGGTTTTATTTTCTAAACTCTTGTCTTGTCTGTGGTCTCTTAGGTTCATGGTAGATAAGAATTGTTATGAACATGGAGTTGCCAAAGTTTCTCATAGCTTTACTAAGAATTTATTCAAATTATGGTTGCCGGGGAAAGGGATAACAGTGGTTCCTAGCAGGAATATGCAACTGTTATATGACTACCGTAAGGTAACTTAAATATAAGGTCTTGAAATATGTACTGTAATATGTTATATTTCTGCTGTCATTTTGATACTGCTGTCTTTTTGATACTGCTGGCTTTGAAATATGGACTAATAATTTGTACGATGAATCTTGGAGTTGCATTTTATGTTTTGAAATATATATGCACTGTGCAGTCAATGTAAGTCTAATGGCAACATGAGATTGCCCAGTCTCGATAGGCCCAGAATTTTCTAGAATAGCAATGATTTTTGGAAGTGTGTTTTATGACTTTGAAATGTATGCTTTGTCGTGGCTGTTGGGTGAAGGATGTAAGGTTACTCCAGTCTCGATTAGGCCAGCAGGTCGTTGATGTCAGGATTGAATTTATTAAATGTTAAATAGTTGGCGCGTTCTCAATTGAGGCGCTTACAACAACAGGTAGACACATCATCTCCTCCCTCCCCTAGATCACACTTAGCAAATTACACGAGTAAAACTACATACTGCCATCTCAAAAATGAGGATGCCTTTCAGTTCAGCTGTTCGAGTTTAGATGAATGGATTTGTGACGACGTCGCTTTATTTACTTGTTCTAACCCACATTTTGCATTCTTTACTGCTTCAACGCTCAAAATTAAACTATGCTGAAAACTAAGTGTGTTGATGATGAGCGTCTCCCATTAAGCTTGAAGAGGAATACAAGAGATGCATGTCTCACAACAAGCAAAACAACTTGCGATGGTGGAGGATACACACCAACTTAGCTATTGGTTTCAGGTTAATTTGCCGATCATTTCCCTTAATTTTATACACATGCTCTTCTTATGTCTCCATCTGATCGAGCACTCATAGCCATATTGTATCATGTTGCTACTTTAACTAGGTGACTTTCTCCCGGGCTCAAATCAACGTGTCAGGAAGGAGGAGCTCAATAAACAAGTTGTATCGAAATTGTTTAAAAGTATATATTGTGCCTTTGTTACTGGGCTTGCAATGAACTCTCTGGGCTAGTGCTCTTTGGGCTGGACCCAAGCCCCCCCTCTGGTTTGGATTCTTCAATTCATAGACACAACACAACGCAATGGCAAAGGCCATTGGTTGGGGGCTCCCACCCAGGGTTCAAATCCTGGGTGCGACACATTATCCCGGATTTATTTCAGGATTTTCGGCCGCTGCATTAAGTGGTAGGCGACGTCCCCTCGACAGCGAGGCGCTTGTGGTGACTTCGTGAACTTCAAGACTAGAAGTATTCCCCGCGCGTTGTTGCGAGTATGTAAAAGAAAATTCGAATAAATTTGATTAGATGATAACTTCATTATAGAAATGAAAAAGAGGAGTTGGTCGATTCCCGATGATGTATCTCCGCGAGCACCGTCACCACCACCCATAGACCCGCCGTCCCTCCGGTCCTCACCTGCGCATGGCGGCCTTGAGCAAGCGGTAGGGAAATTGCCTGCGCATGGCGGCCTAATTTGGGTGGAGGGATTATCATTGGCGGTGGGATTCTCACTTTCGCGCATGGCGGTCTCTGGTCTTCACCTGCGCATGGCGACCTTGAGCAAGCCGTAGGGAACTTGCCTGCACATGGCAGATATATAAGGAAGTAGGAGCTGCATGGTGGGATTGATTAGTGGTGGATAATAATGATGATTTACCGTGGCTAGTGGAAGACGGAGAAGTATCATCAATTGCAAATTGGGTGGAGAGGAGGGGAGGAGACTGAGGCGCGAGGAGCATGCATGCGCGAGCCGGCGAGGGGAGCGCCCACTGCTATGTTGCTGTTACTAATGACGTGGACCAATCACAGCCCTGAGAACTCCTAAATTAGCCCATAGTAGGGATACTCATATAGAAGTAGTAGATTGTCGGCTCAGTCCTTAGAAGATGTTCATAGGGGTAGGGTCTGCGTACGTGTGTTCATAGGGGTGAGTGTGCGTGCGTATTGAGCGTCTACGTTGTACTGTATAATTAGAAAAACATATTTTAGCCTTTTATTTATTTAGGTGGTTGAAGGTATTTCACAACCATTCCCTTCAAATTCCCCTAAGAAAACATTCCCTTCAAATGCTCCATTTAGATCTTCTAAGAACTAAATGAATTAATGAGAAAATTAACAATCAAATGAACCATGAACTTGAGCAAAAAAAGCCTCTGAGGGAGGAAATTCAAGCGGTGGAGGCTGGTCAATTCATGAATTAAAACTACGCAGGAAAACGGGAGCCGAGGAGTGCAACAGAAATTTAAACCATTGAGTTACTGTGGTGAAAGTCTTGACTCTGAGCATTCAGTTGTCACTATATGGTAGCTTTTTTTTTTTTTTTTTGAGATTATAGCCATTGGAATTTGGATGGCCTCCTCTGTTCTCTCGGGTGACGGTTGAATGAAGGCAGCATTCGCGAAGAGTCAAGGCGGCGTGGTAATTTCCCATTTCCCAGGAAAGTAGTACTCCTAATAACTACATGCATCGCGCGAGGATTGGTGCGTTCGGCCGGCCGCCACGCCCACCTCCTCCCCGGCCTGCCGGCGCTAAGTTCTCCGGCCTCTAGTATTTAGAGGAACACCGTACCTCGGCAGGGCTCCTTGCTTTCTCCTCTTGATTTGCCTCAATCCCTCAACACAAGACACAAGAGTCTCCAAATTAAGTCGCTGCAATGGCGACGCCCAAGGGCCGGTCGATGCTTCCGGCGAACCTCGTCAACCGCGCCGCCGATTGCCTCCTTGCCACCAACGACCTCGACTGCTACACCGACCTGCGCGCCGTCTGCCACCATTGGCGCTCAGTCACCGCTGACCCCAGAAGCAACCAGCATGACCCCCGCTTCCGCCCCAGTCGGTGGGTCATGCTCGGTGAGATGGAGTACTACGGCCGCCGCGAGCGCGACAACGACCCGCTCCTCTTCGTCAACACCGCCACCGGCCGCTTCCTCCGCGGGAGACTGCCTTTGCTCCGCGGCTACCACCTGTTCACCACCTCCACTGGTGGTTTCCTCGTCGTCGAGGACGCCGGTCCCCCGCACGCCACCCGGCTGCTCAACCCGTTCACCGGCTCCTCCATCCGTTTCAAGGCGCGCATGCCTCCCGAGGACTCGATGACAGCTGATGTCGTCTTCGTAGGCGATCGGCCGCCCACACTCGTGGTGGCTGGCAGGACCTCATCCGATGTCTTCAGATTCTACGTTGCTGACCCACACAGCAAGGAGTTTTCTCGTGTTCATGGACACGGCAGTTACTTCGAGACAACAAGGTCACCTCTGCTGATGCTTCCACTGCCCTGTGCGGAGGTCGCCCCCGGCCAATTTTTGGTCGTTAACGACAGGCAGCGACACCTAGGAGTAGGCGTGCGTGTTTTCAGGATCCGGATGAATTCTGCGGGGACGCCGACGGCGGCAGAGCGGGTCAGAAGCATCGGCGATTATGCTCTCTTCATCGGAACCGGCAGGTGCATCTCTGTTCGTGCTGACCGCTTCCCGTCCATTAAAGCCAACTGCATCTACTACAAAGAAATAGAGGGTGTGCGCAAAGGCACCTATTGGGTGCATGATCTTGCTCACGGCAGAGAAGAGAGAATCGCTCCATCTGCTCTTCTGCCGGCGTCAATTGCTCAGTTATTTGCCGATTATACCGTGTGCTCGAGCCAGTATAGTCATTTGCAGTTGCGGAGGGAATGGAAGTCTTCGAGGTTCATAGCGGCCTTGGGCAGGTTGCGCATGCGTAGCCAGAGGCACTGATGAATATAATATCTACGTACCATTTCGTTTCGTCTTAAAACTTTGTCCGTCGTCTATGTATCAGTGTGTGCCTTTGTTTTGAGGGTTTTTCTTTAGTGTCATTCAACTTTGCTTTGTCTTGCAACGTCATCGTCGAGCAAGGATTATATGCCTCTATCTTTATCTAATGTTAAAGCACCCATGTCTTGTTTTCGTTGGCAGTGAAACCATGACAAAATGACAAAATAACACCTGAACTCGCTCGCGGCCTCCCGCTACGTTGGCGGATAAAGTGGCCTCCATCGTAGTAATTAATTGCTTGGGCCTTGTTTAGATTGCTAAAAATTCTAACCAAAACTTCTAAGTTTTTCTACTATCTCCCATCACATCACATTAAATACACCAAAAAGCATATGTTGGTTCGGAAATAAAATGTAGATAAAAAATGTAACTAATCACACAGTTATGTTATACATCACGGATCTAATCTTTTTGAGCTTAGTTAAATCCATGATTGGACAATATTTATCACAAACAAACGAAACGTCTTTCGATTAAAGTTCACGGGAGTTGGAACAGTTACTTTTGCTAGTTTTTAGCGATCTAAACAAGGCCTTGCTCTTGTAATTTTTATCATCCTACGCAAATGTATATTCCCATTTTCAATTTTCGATCTTCGTGTCACGTGAAAATTGCATGTCGTATGAACACATTTCATGATCATTATAACACAAAACACAATTTAGTTTAAAATTATGTTACTGGGCGCCACTACTATTTCCGAATATTTCTTGTCACGTCTACAAATGAGTTGTGCCGTGAATTCCAGAATGATTTTGTTTTGGTTTGTCTACGTAAAACATGAAACATACCAATTGGGAGGACATGGCGGCCCGACTGCAGGACACGCGAGGACCTCGCCGAGTGCGGGCGTAGCTAAAGCTGCATAAAGAGCCAGCTTGACTCGGCTCGGCTCGCTCGTTATCTTAACGAGTCAGCTCGTGAGCCAAACATAAAAAAATACACCAAATATAATATTTATATTTATCTAAAATTAAAAATAGTAATAAAACAAAAAAATATGTAGACACCTTAAATTGAAAAAAAAACTTAATATGTGCTAAGTACTACAAAACTAATATAGATTTTTGCAGTTTTTCCTATGAATGTGTAGCTCGTTTGGCTTGTGAGCTGCTCACGAAAGGGGCTGGTTATAGCTAGCGAGCTAAAATCTTAGCTCGGCTTGGCTCGTTATCCTAACGAGGCGAATCGAAGTTGAGCTGAGCCAGCCACGAGCTAAGCGAGCTAACGAGCTTCGAAGTTTTTCGCTCTAGCTTTAGGCGTAGCCAAGCAAGGCCTCGCCGCCCCGGTGCAGTCTCACATGTGCATTTTTTTTCTAGAACACGCTCTTCGCACAAATTTCATTAAGCATACATGAGTTTTAAACAAATACAACACAAATGATTACAGTAACCTAGGTTAGCAAAACCTAACACACACCCCACTGAAAACAAACGGCGATTACATTGGAGCCGATTGAGCTACCGGGCGAAAACCATGGACCTAAGACACCCTACCTAACAGCACCCACTGAAAACAAATGGCGATTACATTGGAGCCGATTGAGCTACGGAAGGCGAAAACCATGGACCTAGGACACCCTAGCTAACAGCACCCACTAAAAACAAATGGCGATTACATTGGAGATGATGGAGCTATAAAAAGGCTAAACCGTGGACCTAAGACACCCTAGCTAACAGCACCCACCAAATCAAATGGCGATTACATTGGAGCCGATTGAGCTACGGAAGGCGAAACCATGGACCTAAGACACCCTAGCTAACAGCACCAGCGGTGTCTGTACTGCTTTACACACCAAATGGAAGCCTCACAAGCTGGGTGGGGGTGGGGGTTAATGTTCTTATTTCTATGTGCTTGTATTCGCGAAAGTGAGGGTATGTAATGATTTCCTACCCGTGTCGCGGTACGGGTAACCCGGCAGTAAAATTTAGTCCTCACAAAAAGCAGGTATGGGTGGGCACTACCGGTCGGTACATACTCGTTGCCATCGGCGTAGTATACTCAATAATCAAGAGAATTAACTCATTAAAAATTTTCTACACGCGAGAAAAAGAGATTTAAACATGGTAGCATTGCATGCGGCGAGCCTTGAGTGTTCACACGGTACCACCGCCAACAATGGAGTTTGGATGGTCTCTCGCTTGCTCTCTTTGGTTTGGCGGTTGCCATTGCCGTCTGCAGCCCAAAACAATGGTGGTAGTTTGAATGTCGCCAAAACCCATACCATCCAGACAAGGTGTTCCCGAGCGTCGGGTAGAAGGAAAAGACCGATCCAGGTGCCACAACCACACCTTAGCATGCCTCTCCACCACTTCCTCGGGCGTATCCGGAGGGCAAGTATTGAAGTGCCGCTTAGCCCAATTGGATGACACACCAAGTCTTGTGCTCCCTCTTTCCCTCGGAGGTGCGTCCCTGGTAAAGTCCGGTGGCTGAACACCAACTCCTTCCAGTTCAGTGTCGATGGCACCTCGACACCGTGGACCGTGCACTTTTAGGTCCAAGATGTAGCTCACATCTTCTAGGGTGACCGCCATCTCTCCACACGGCAGTGGAAGGAATGCGTCTCCGGGCGCCATCTGTCCCACGGCGGCCACCGGCGCCCGCCCATCTCCCGAGCCCCGCCACAATGGCTCGAGCAAGGCCCGTGAAGCCCGCTCTAGCCGGGTAAGGGGCGTACCGCCGTCCCCAACGCAGTGGCTTGTGAGCTCGGGGGCGCAGCCCCTTCGCCAAAACAAATGAAGGAATGTAACGACATGTATGATAAACGATGACCACAATATTTATTTCCAAAAAAATGAACATGGGAATTACTTGCCTTGCCCAAGTCCACCGCCATGTGCGATCGGTGGTCCTTTTCATAGCGAAGGCTTACGAAGGGGGACCCACTCCTCCCGCGCCATCCTCAAAAAAAGGCCAAAAACACAAGATTAGAAAAAAAGACATGAATTATAACAATTAAAACAACAACACCGTGCATTACGAAATTATTACAACAAGGTTGAACAAACAACACCTATGTACCTGAACACTATCATGAGTGGTTTGCGGTGTGACCGGTCCCCGTGGCATTTAGAGCACCGGACCGGAGCCATGGCCCACATCAAAGTCTCCATAACCATACATATCGAGACCATAGCCATTGGAATCATACACATCGGGGCCATCGACATTGGAATCGCCCATAATGCCTTTAAAAGGCGTTTTCTCTTCCTTCTACCAACCTTTTGCTTTTCTTGATCCGGTCGGGGGGACATAATCCAATCCATAGTATGGAGGCCACCGTGAAGGATCTAGGTACGGCTCGAAGCCGGATTCCCACACTTTTAGGGTGTTTGATTTGAGATAGAATGGAGACATGAAAAACCGATCTTCATGGTCTAAACCCCTAAACTTACAAGCGGTGATCACGTGTGAGCAAGGCACATGAAGTAGCCTAGCGGAATGCAACAAGAACACTTCGGTTTTACGAGGTCCACCCTATAATTTTTGCCACCATACTTTTCACCGCCTCTGGATTGGTTCCTCCCGCCGACATTATGTTGTACACTAGCCTTGAAGGTCCGTGAGGCATCACCAACCCGATTGGAAGCTATGGCCTCCGCAATTTCTAGGTGTCTCCTACCGCCCGGCCCTATTTTTCTTTAGAAGCCTTGGCAATGTTCCAAATTTTAACAAAGTATTCGTTGCACTTCTTAAACGAGTACTCCACAATACCGACACAGTGTACTGCGACGGATACCCTTGAACACTTTGTTAAACGATTCCGATGAATTCGTGGTCATCACGCCATACCTAAGGCCACCATCATCAAATGCGAGAGCCCACTTGTCCACATTACCCATCTGGCCCCGAAGCCAAGTCCTCGCAGGAGTGTTTAGGACCTTGTTCAACTCTAATAGCTTCTCCTTAAACCTCTCCCTCGTGCGACAACAACACACGACCTTCAACTTCGCAGACCTCCTTCTTCCTTTGTCGCCGCCAAATGTTGGCGGCAAAGTGCCGCATGCACCATCGATGCTCAAGAGGGGAAGCCCATCTATCTCCTCTCTTGCGGCCATGAGCAATCCATTGTGCCGATCGATATCATGCAAATCCTATGGGACGTACGACGGATGACATGCATCCTAACAAGCTTCATGAACCAAGACCAGCTCAAAGTGTTCACGCTCTCGCCAAAACAAACGCTAAAGGGACAAGCCGGGTTCTCCGGATCCACACCGACTGCCATCATCGAACACCTTTGTACTTCCCCGTAAGAAATGTTGCATCAACTAGCACTACAGGCCGACAATGCTTGAATGCCTCGGCTGACTGGGGAAAACACCAAAACAATCTGTGCATAACATGTTTAGGCACGCCAGCCGTGTCATCCACTATGTGGCCAACAATGTGGATACCACCTAAGCCCTGATTGTAGTGTTTCATGGCGGTAAGGATCCTAGGAGCTTGGTTGTATGCCTCCTTCCAATCACCCCACAATAGCTCTATAGCATGCCGCTTTGCTCGCCATGCCTTCATGTAGCTCACTCGATATCCGGTCCACCCCCATATGCTCTCGATCAGGGAGGCAACAGATACATCGCTATCGGCCTTAACAAGGCCGACAAGACGACGACTCAGATAACGGGCCGTGTTCTGTGCGTGCACCCCCTTAGGCTTAGAAGACCGACACGTGTGAGGTTGTTTCACATTTCAAATCCTCCAAGTCTTGTTTGTCAGCTTCCTCGCCCAAACTCCCCAACCACATTTCTTCTTGCAAAGCACTATGTACCGCTTGTTAGGGTCGCAAAGGATCAACATAGTAGGGCCTATGATACCTAACGGCGTAGTCCGCAAGAAAGAACTTGAGATGCTCCAATGTGTCAAAGACCATCCCCTTCTTAATCTCCACCTCCTCGCTCTCTCGCCCCTCATCGTCCAACAATGACGGACCGGTGTCACACACGCTTCATCAACCATACTAATGTCCATGAAGTTGGGTACGGAGGGTACCTCAACATGGACCTCCCTCAACCCGACTTAGCTCCGCAAGACGGTGTACTCCATTACGAATGACCCGTCGGTGGATGCAATATCCCCCTATACTCATCGCTTTCATCCTCCCGTGTACTAGGCTCCGACCTATACTCGTCCTCTACAACCTCCTCATAGCTACTTTCACTAAAAGTGAGCTCATCTCCGTAGTCTCCATCATCCTCTGATCCTACAAACATGTCGTCCATAGCACCAATCTCCTCCTCATCGCACTCTTCCATACCTACCATCACTTGCCTTATCATTTTCTCTAACAACAGCGGCGGTTGCAACTCTTCCTCCGAGTAAGGTGCTCTACGGGCTCCTCATCCACGTTCTCATCCAGGCACAACAAATGGGTTCATCACCTTCTCACAACAACTTCTAAGCAAATCTAACACTACTACACTTCACAACCTCTACAAAGTTCTTCTAATCATCGTCACATGACAAAGGCATCATTGCATAGTGTGGTCGTTCCTTCCCACATCAAATCGACCTCTCAAGCTAAACGGCCATCCATACTTGTCACGACAATGGCCGACCAATTCAATTCACCGCTAGGAGGGCTACCAAAAAATGAACTTGTTCATGCATGTTCTCAAACTTGCCATCCCCTCTAACTTTGCCACCAATATAAAAGCGCACTAAACGGTCCATCTACAAATTGTTCGAGGAAAAAAATTGCTATAAGTAAAACAACCATATTGCCAATATATATTAGAAACAAACTCAACACCTCCATGCATCAAAGAACTTTATTCATGTATTATCTAATCTAGGTGAAATCCACAAAGAAAAACATATCCTAAAACGTTTCCACGCACCACATTGCATCAATAAACGGCCCAATCACTTATAATTTAACATTGGAAAATAGAAAAATATCAAACCCTAAACCTCCATGCATGCATCAATGAACTACTTTCATGCAACTCGTTCTCTTAACCAAATCCACGCCCAAATCAAATCCTAAACCGATTCTACGAACCACATTGTACCAATTAACGCTCAATCACTAACAATTTCATATTAACAAAAAATCACCATGAAAAAATGAGGAGGAGAAGTAGGAGATAAATGGAGTAATACCTAAACAAGTTTTGGAGAGGACTTGGACCTCTCCTACGCCGGCACCGGTGAGGGCGGCGCCGCCGCCGGACAGCCGCCGCCGGCCACGGGCCCGAGCCCTGATGGGGTTGGGCGCCTGTTCCCGCGCCCGCCTGCGCCTTGCCTCGTCCCGCGGTGGAGGAGGTCGGGAGCGGCGGCCGGAGGTCGTGGAGGAGCGGGGGGCGGGCGGGCGGAGCGGCGGCGGGCGCTCGGCGACTGGCGGCGGCGGTTTAGGGCGGGCTCGGGAAAGAGAGAAGGAAGGAGAAAGAAAGAAAGAGAGAGAAAGAAGTCGGGCACGGGACCTATCGGTGCGTCAGCGCCGACGCATCCGGCCGAGTGGTGGGACCGCAGCGCTTTCGGCCCGAGGCCCAAACCAAAACCTAGCGGGCCCGTCGCGCCCGGCGCATCAGGCGCGGACGCGGTGGGACCCATCCCGGCCACGCCCGGCCGGTCAACGCCACGGCGCCCCGGCGTGGCGGAGCGCGCGCGCCACATGATAGGCGCGACATGTGTAAACATCAGCGCCTATGCATCCGGGCGCGAAAAAAAGGGATACCCGTGTAATTTGTTTCAAACTAGGGATACATTTGAAATTTATTTTGAAAAAGGACAAAATTTTAAAAAAATCCGCGTCGTGGTAATTTCCGAGGAAAAGTACTGCGTAGCACGCGTGCAGTAAATTGCAGTGGAATGCAGATCGTTGCTGCTTTCTTCCACTCTCGGAAGTCCACACGAATGCCCGCGTCCACTCGGTTGCTCGCTCTCCTGTATTTAGGCACCACTCCTACTCTGTTTGCAAGCCTCGAGCCATAGCCAACAATACAATACATACCAGACACATGCACACATAAACAAGCTACTGAACCCTTCGACCCGAAGTTCAGTCGCGGCAGATGGCCGTGGAGGCCGAGGCAACAATGGTGGCGCAGGGCAGCTTGTGGTCGTCGCTTCCGGCGGACCTCGTCAACCGCGTCGCCGACTGTCTCCTCGCCACCAGCGACCTCGACTACTACACATGGACCTGCGTGCCGTCTGCCAGCATTGGCGCTCCTCCACCGCCGACCCCAGAAGCAACCAGCACGACCCTCGCTTCCGCCCCAGGCGGTGGGGTCTTCCTGGACCAACGCAAGTTGTCGTCCTCTTGCAGCGACGACGACGGCACGGTTCTCTTCGTCAACACGGCCACCGGCCGCTTCCTCCAAAAGAGTGTGCGGCCGTTCCTCCACCGTCACCGCTACGACTACGTCACGGTCACCACCGACGGCCTCGTCGTGCTGGCGGCCAGGGACTCCACACCCAAGCACGCCGCGCGCGTGCTCAACCCTTTCACTGGCTCCGTCATCCATTTCGCGGCGCCAGTGCCGCCCGACGACGACGAGCAGCGGCTCACCGCCGAGGTGGTGGGCTCTTCGCCTACCCTCGTCTTGGCTTCCGTCTATTCGAACGATGTGTACTGGGCGGAGCCCCAGAGCGAGTCCTTCTCTGTCGAGAACCACGAGAACTGTCCTACAAGCAGGCTGCCCCTGATAGCCGACGTCAAATGCGACACCGCCGTTCGCCGCGAACCTGACCGTGAAGGCAACGAGATCTTCGACATACTTCTGCCTTCTGAAGACTGCCGCTGCTACGTCGTGCCGTTACCGCTGGCCGCCGGCGGAGACATGCTGGCCGTCTTCACTGGCTTCAGTATGTTTGCTGTTTTCAAGCTCGACGCTGCTGGGAATGTCATGGAGCGTGTCACCAGCTTCGGTGGCCTGGCTCTGTTCCTCGGCGTCAGGTGCCTCGCTGTTGACGCCGCTAGCTTCCCGACCATTGAGCCCAACTGCTTTTACTTCCAAGCTCGTGGTGGTGGTGCCCAGATTTCCATCTACAGAATTGACATTACTGGGACTAATGAGGAACAAGAACAAGAACCGGAGTTAGTGGAGGAAGCTGCCGACTACTCCTACAGGTGTGTTGTCCACATCGGAAATATTGTTGACTGTGCCGCCCCTACTGGTGCGCCCCTTTCACGTTAACACAAATCCTCTCCGATTTCACCTTGATCGTTGCTCATCGTCATCCGCCAACGTTGGGAGGAAGTGATACCCTGCCATGCCCAAAGTATATCGACTATATTAATCCTGAGGCCTCGTTTGGAAGGCAGTGTGTTGGGGTGTATCAGGCCTCAAACCCCGTCGGCCCGTGGATGACAGCCCACGTCGGGGTTTGCTCCCACGCTCGGTCAAAGTCACGTTTGGCTGTCCGTGTGTCACCGTGGATGAGGACCGATCCACCCCAATACACCGGTGAAGAAAAAATCCCCACCTGAGGCGTGGAAGACCCCTCGCGTCGGCTCTCTCGCGTGCGAGAGGCGGCGAGGGCGCAGCACACCTCGCCGTCGCCGCTCCGTCCGCCGCCTCGTCGTCGCCGCTCCGGCCACCTACTTGTCCTCGCTGCTCCGATCTCGTCCTCCTCCTGGCCCAGCCCCTCGTCGCCGCCCCCACCGCTTCGACGTCGTCGTCCTCACCGAGCCATCCACTGGACTCCGGCAGACCTAGTCGAATGCGCTCCGGTGAGCCTCTGCCTCCCCTCCCCTTCCTTCTATTTCCACTGCTACGATGCTTCACTTTTTTGGTCTAGGGTTTCGATTTCAGCTTTTCTTCTCCCATGGATCTTGTAGAGTCAGATCTGGCATGTTGCCAGGGAGCTGTGCTACCGGCGTCAGTGTCCAGGCACCGTGTGTGCTCAAGATTAGCAGCAGCTGCCCCAGGTTGTGTTCCATTTGCCTGAATCCATTCAGCGTTCAGCCTGTACGTGGTTGTACTTGTGCTTATAGAGTGTTGAGACTAGAAACTTTGCTTAGTTAGGATTCGGTTGAAATGTATGGAAGAAAGTTGCAGCAATGAATTGGTTGAAACTAGAAACTTGCAGCACTGATTTGGTTGAAATGTACTGGAGAAAGTTCAGTTAGGATATTGGGTCTTTCTCTCTATATATATGTAGTTATGCAGTACTTACTTTGTATTGTTTATATGCGACTGTAAAGTTATTAAAGACCAAATACTTGCTTTGGATCATTGCTGTCTAAGATTAAGTGTCTTGGCAAAGAGTTATGATCTTCTTGCTGCATCTCATATGGACCTAGATCGACATAGCTCAAGTAGTATGTCTAGGCTTTGCTTTCATGTGCTCACTTTTGGCATTTTGTACAACATATTCTGTTTATTTCTCAAAGGCATGTAACTATGTAGAGTCCTGCAAGCTTCCAAAGAGGTTTTCCTTTGCTTCAATGCTACAAGATCTGCATGGAAGAATAGATTGGTCTGTCTGTCAGGTTGTTTCCCAGCTGTGACAGTTCATCTCCACTTCTTTTGATGAATTTGACAGAGTCCAGAACGTGGATCAGTTGAATCCCTCTGCTGCCTCGTCTTTTTTGTGAACTGCATCCGGTAGAGTCAGTCTGCTATTGAAGCAACAGCTAGCCCCCAGTATATGATCCATCCATCATCTTGGTTTAGCTTGCTCTTTCTATAGCTTTGATTGCAAAATCGATTGACTTCTTTGCCTTGCATTAGCTGATGGTACTCATTCTAAGTAGTATTTTTTTGTGTGAATTTCTGATCAGTGGGGTGAGTTAGATCTGTTTGCTCCTTCCTGATGGCAATGGTATCATGCCATTTCCAAAGAGTGAGCTCTTTGCATGTATTCGGGGTCTTTGGGAAGGGATTTCACATAGCACTGAACATTTTCAAATTCATTATTGACATGTCATATTCTCATATAATGTGGTTTCAGATTAGAGCTGATATGTCTCATATAAGAAGGAGACGTTGCTCCTTGTACATGTCCTGACGCATGTTTATCAGTGATTTTTGCCTAATGTAACTGTAGAATTTCAAAGTAAAATTTATCCGTGAAGCATACATGGAATTTCCATTTTGCACTCTTGATAATCTGTATAGTAAAAGAAATAGAAAACTGAAAAGGTTGCTTGCTAAACTGACTTTATGCTTTATTTTCATATGATTAGTGTACATACAGCTTTATGTACCTTTGGATAACTAAATGTTACTAGCTCAAGGTTGCTTTGAGTAACTAGTTGCCTTGCATTCTTTGAAGTTCAGTTTCTACATTTTTCAGATTTATTTCCTTAACATGCATCGCTGATAAACTTTATACATGTCTGTAGCCTCTAGGATTTAAGGATGACTCTTTACCGTGTTCAGTTCAGAGCCTCTTGGATTCACAAATATGTACTGTAGTAACTACTGAATTTCTAACGTATAACCTACTTATCTTTAATGCTTGCCTACTGGAATAGGAGCAGGAATGAAAGATGCTTCTGGAACGACAAAAGATTGAGATTCTCATGGCCGATGTTGCAGTGCCACATACCTACATGCAATCCAGAACCGAAGCAATCCCATTGTTGAATCCCTGTATTTTCTGCCTTTTTTTGTTGGGCATGCCTCAACAATGCTACTCTTTGTTGAGGTTCAATTATTCGATCTTGCACATATGCCATCATCTGGCAGCACAACTGGGATTCCAATATGTATTCCAATAGTGTTTGTTTTTACATGGATGTTTAGTGTTGAATCTATGATTCTAGTTCACTCATAAATATTTCATGCTGTAATATGTGTTCAGCCTTGTGCAAGCATGTTAATTTCTCTTTTGCTATGTGAAATTCTACTCTCTTTTTTTTGGTAATTTTAACGCAGGATTTTAGAAGTACATATGCGCATGCGCATTCATGTTTGATTTTTTTTTTTTTCTAATATTTTCTTTGTTAGGTTATTTTTTATTTTTCTGGATCTTTTTATATTGATTTTTTTGTTTACTCTATTGTCAAGTATTTTATATTGATTTTAGTAGTTTTGAAATCTTAAGTCCAGCAGCGAGATCAAAACAAATGGCCGTAATTACTGGTAAAAAAAAAAGGCCGTAATTAAACTGGTGGAACAACCCGAGCGGACCGAGTCCCACGCGCGAACCACCGGGCCACCAGCGGACTGAGTCCCACGCGCGTATTGGGTGGATGGCGTGGGTCAACTCAATCCATGCGTGGTACTATTCACACTTGTATATTATACACCGGCAGCCAAACGAAGCCTGAGGACAGTTATCCAACTGAAGAGGATTGGGACGATTTTTTCCAAGATTACTAGTACGTTCAGACAGAGATATACAAAATATGCAGCACCGGCCGGATAGTACGATGGAGTATTAAACTGACGAGGATTGAGATAGTTCCTCTCCACTTTTCTTAGAATACAACAAGTTGAAGTCCTCTCCTCACCGCACTCAACAGATATACTCTCTTCCTACTCTGCTTCCTGGGCTTCACAACGCTTACAAGCCCACTCGGGGCCGTGGACTCTTGAAGATTGGCGACGGGCCCGAGTGCTCTTCCTGTTGGCTTGATCATCAGCAGGCCGGCCCATGTGAGGGGTTGTGACAGGGTATTGGCGGCGTCCACAATAGTTTGAAACAACCCAAACGACTTCAATCGTGCAAATGCTTCGACACTCTAAAACCACTTTAATTTTCAGTATGGACTATGGACGAACTATATGCTGCCGCGACCGTAGACGTAGAGTAGGAGTATATCTCTCTATATGGATTTGCATGCGTGCGATGTATAGCTAGTGCGTCTATGGACGGAATGGAGTAATGTTATCCAATTTTATGTTCAATTATTCAATCCGTACTATTGTTTATAATAAGTTAAAAGGAAATGATATGATATTTTTCCCCATATGTACTCCCTCCGGTTTGGTATTAGAAGTCGTTTTAGACAAAGTTTGATCAAACATCGAGAATATAAATTTGAAGTTGTTGAGTTTGTAAATGTAAAAATTATATGAGTAGATTTGTCTTAAAAAAAATATTTTGATAAAAGTATACATATATTACATCTCCATAAATATTTTTTATAATAATAAGAGGTCAAAGTTGTGATTTTGGAGACCGTGTCGCTGTCCTAAACGACTTCTAATACCATCCCTGAGGGAAGTATGCATATCGTAATCACGTTGTAAGAACATTGGTACATTATTTTTTTAATCACAATCCATAAAATACACGGGCGCCGCACTCCAAGTAGACCTCACAGCCCCTCCCCTCCCCTCGTCATACGCACCCATACCGGTGCTCTCGACGAAGCTCAAACTCCTCCAAATAACTCCTATCCACTCCTATGCATGCGGATCCTCCCGTGCGGGTGAGCTCCTCCCTCTCTCCTCTATGGCAGCGGCTCCTTGCCGAGACGAAGAAGACGTGACACTAGGGTTCGACAAATCATGCCCCACCCTTCTTCCCCAACTCCCGCAAAGAAGGATTTGACCTCGGAGGCAAGTGGCCTGTCGATGGCGAAGGAGACGGGCAAAGGCTTTCGTAGCGGCTAGGCCAAGGAGGGGCGAGGGCCCCATGGCCCGAGGGGAGGGGAAGAAGGCGGGTGACGTGGGCGAACCCTAACGCCGTGGCGGGCGATGATGATTGGTGGCGGTTGGGATGTCACCATGGCCTTTGAGGGGAAGGAGATCGGGCAAAGTGCTCGTGGCGGCTAGGCCAAGGAGGGGCGAGGGCCCCATGGCCTGAGGGGAGGGAAGAAGGCGGGTGCCGCGGGTGGAACCCGAACACCCGTGGCGGGCGATGATGATTGGTGGTAGGGGGGATGTCACCATGGCCTGAGGGGAAAGGGCGATGGTTGGTGGCGTGGGCGATGAGAAGCATGAACGATATTAAGGTCGGGGTGAGGGTGTCAATGGGAGATGAGACGCTGGACAACGTGTGTGTAGTCGAAGGTGGGACCATGTCTTGGAGGACGTGGGCTGTTGGACGAGTAATCTTGTGTGTTGTCTCTTCACTTACGTGGATATGCTTCTAGCTAGCTGCTATCTAGGGCCGTTGAGGACGAACATACTTTGAAGATGCTTATGATGAGACAAATGGTTATGCACACCATCTATAGTGGATTAGTTGTAGTCTCTAAATATAGGAGTTGGCGTTGTAAATAGGCAATTTTATTGAAAGTTTGATGTCCTACAACAAAATTTGCACAAAAAAAGGATCGAATGAGTTTTACACCTTTGGGACATATTACAAGCCGAGAGCGGGGAGGGGACTAACTAAAGCACACCTTAGAAACAAACTAAAGTCGCCCGTAAATTTTTAGAGCCTGTTTAAAGGGCACCTTGTATTTTGATCCCTTTGATCACACATGCAAATTAAAGGGCAAAAACACACAAACTGAACATATTCAAATTCATATAATTTTTGCCCTCCCGATACATTAAATTTGATTTCGAAAATCATGTGACATGAAAGGGCAAAAACACACACAAATCGAAAAACGAAAATCATGCAATATAAAGGGTGGTCTGTAACATGAATTTCAAACTGCACCACAGCTATATCGAAAAAGAGAATTAATACAATTCAAAATACAAATTTTACTAGAGTCATAAAATGATCAAAAGCGGATCAACGAACAACTTCTATCAACTACATGACTCGTGAAGCAAATACTTGATACATGAACATTCAACATCATAAGGACAAACTCAATAGTACTTAGAATAAATAGTTTCAAAAATACTGATTCTTACGTTTTTTACGCATCATCACTTTGTTTAGATCTTCATTTAGTGCATTGACATACATTTGTAAGTCTTCATATGAGTAGGACTTGAGAGATTCATAGAATTTGTCTTCAAGATTTAACATCCATCTTAGCTTCCCTTCAAAATCAAAAATCAAGTGCAATAGAAAGTTCTAAGGAAACAAACCGCTCTCTACCGAGAACATTAGAGAAAGATCAATAATAGACAAGTCCTTAACTTACAGCTATACAATAGTTAGGTTTCTTTTTGTCTCTCCAAATATTTTTTTATTATGACAATTTTTATTCTCTTTTTTACTCTTCACATACATCTCTGTTGAAACTCGGGACTCCAACGGGGTGAAGATCTCCGCTTGGATGTTGCTCTAGGGGAGTGATTAAGGTTTTTGTCTAAGTGAGGAAAACTCAATATTCAATTGTAATAAATTTCATTCACCAACCAACAACATGAAGGACTTAGCCCCCCTATTTATAGCTTACAAGTAAGTGGGAGTGGCTAGTTACAATTCTACCCATCTTGATGCTTAGCATATTCCGTGCAACAGTCTCCACCGTCACGGGGCTTTCACGCCATTTCATGTCTTGAACCTCCTTTTGCTTCTAGGCTTCTGTATGGCCCATTTAAGGCATGACTTCCACTTTCGCCCACCGGATGGCATCTCCACCGAAGCCGATCTCCGCTTCGTCCCGCCCCCGATCGGCTCCCGTGTCTTCGGCTAGGTATCTCCGGCGAGATAAGTCTCGTGATCGCGGTGTTGGTGGAGATCTCTGCGCCCTCATGCGGTCGGGCGCGGACGAGCCTTCATGAAGCTAGCAGAGATAATACCTCCGCTAGCTAGCCCTGCGTCATCGCGCCCGACCTCCACGGATCTCTGCAAGGTAGACATATGACTAGACGATTGGATTAGTGGTTAGCTACTCTAAGCATACCTCTGCGTGCTAGTTGGTCTCTCGGGCAACACCTCCGCTGGACCTGAGGACCATGTCCCACCAATCTCTTTTACGACCCACTACTACTATTCATACGTGCCTACCGGTGCTTGCATAGTAGCCAAGCTTTCCTCTCTTTTCTCCTCTCGATTTAATAAGCCGGCTGATTTTGGCTGATTTAATAGTATTGTGTGAGAGAAAATAAACCAAAACAAGCCAAAATAAGCCGAAAGAAGGGTAGCCGAACGGACTCTAATAGCTTGTACTTGCACTTATGCCAGGCCAAAAATAAAAGTTGTAATAGAAAGACGAGCGGCCCAAAGTGCCCGAGCCGAACTTGTGAGAATTGAGAATCTGAGGTGCTACGCGTCGCACTCGTACACAAACGTGGCGGCGCACGGGAGGGCGTTGGACGCATGCATTGATCGTCCACGCAATTTTCTCCCGTTTGGATGCTGGTCTGTGGGCTGCTGTCTTTTGACTGGCATTTGCCATGCCATGCCATTGCCAAAGGGAGTAGCTTGAACGTCACAAAACGTTCGCCGAATCGAACACACACACGCTCACACGAGAGTTGAGGCGTCGTGGTAATTTCCCAGGAAACTAGTAACTGCATGCAGCACGCCAACAGTAAATTGCAGTGCCGTGCAGTCCGGAATTGCACAGCCCCAACCGGCTGGCCCGCCAGCCAATATCTCGCACGTCCAAACTGCTTCAAGATCCGTGCAGGATTCCCACCCTTCCCATTCCCTGCTCTTTCCCTCACTGTGTCCCACCCTCCCATTCCAGCTCCCCATTCCCACCTTTTCCTGTTGTACTATGCGCAGTCATTCTCTCTCCTCTTCTTCTCTTTTTTTTTTTCATACACACTCTCATTTTGCATGTACCATGCTCTCTCTCCCTCTCTCCATCTCGCTTTGCTTTTTCCTTTTGGCCATTTATCCATTTTTCTTAATTTATATTGTACGCTGCATTTATTTATTAATTTTGTATTAATCATTCACACGTCTCTTTGAGTTAACAAACTCCGACTGTATCAACACACTTTTCTCAACTTTCAACTATACTTTTTATTTCACATACATATATTTAGTACTTTGATTTAAATATAATATGAAAATGTCCTTTTTGACAAACTAGTATTTATGTAAAAATACTAGTATTTTTATATAAATTACTTGAACTTAGCATATTTTCAATGTAACATTGTTCTAGAGTTGTATCCTTTTGGACAAAGGTAGTCCTTACATTTGTACGCCAATTTCAAATTCAATCGCTATTTAGTAACATTTTTACTTAGTCACCACTAACCGCCTGTTTGGCAGGGATGGATTGGCTGGCTAGCGCTGGTGCTGGACCAGCGAGCCAACAAGATGTTGCCAGCACCTGGCCACAACCAGCAAGTTCCCAGCCAATTCAAATAGTTTGAACAGCACAACTCAATTCACTTTCCAAATATGCTGCTAAAAGCAACATCCATTCGAGAAATGGTGCAAACCCACAAAGCAACTTTGCTACTTCATAACACAATTGCAATCCAAAGCTTCAAATAACACCATGCCCGTGACATGGTAATAACACACAACTGACAAGTAGTTACATAGCAGTTCATCAACCTTAACTGCTCCCTACATGCATACAGTACAGCTTACAGTCCATTATAGTTCATAGCAAACATTGCATGAACCTTGACTTCTCCCTACATACAAACAACTCATGAAAGTCCATTGTCCACTCTTTACCACAAAAGAATACAACAAAGCTAATGGGTTAGCAAATTAGGCATGTATGCAACATATACAAAACTAGTGGACTTTCGAGAAGCCACTGAGCAAACTGCACAGATATGTGCAATCAGCAGCTGCACATACACCCCCTGATGGCAATGGGGACCCGATCCCCGATTCCCCGTGGGGAATTCCCCTATTAGGGGACGGGGATGGGGAGAAATCTATCCCCATGGGGATGTTAACGGGAAGATTTCATCCGCGATGGGTAATGGGGATGGGGATGGGGAATCATCCCCATCCCGTTCCCCCGCGAGGACCCGATAAAAGCTAGTATATATGCTACTTACTTTGATATGTTAATATAACATGTGAATGATGATATAATTATACGAGAATATATAATAAAATACGTGAACGTAAGTTCATATTACGTATATATGGTGAAAATGTGAAACCATATAGTGTGATATCATGTCACATATAATATGATATTTTGTCACATATATAGTATAAAATAATATATATTGTCAACATTAAGCGGGGATGGGGATCCCGATGGAGATTTATCCCCGAGGGAATGGGGATGGGGAGAAAATCCTCCCCGCGAGCATAAATGGGGATCCCCATGGGGAGAATTTTCTTCAAGGGGATGGGGATGGGGAGCCGATCCCCGATGGGGAATTCCCCGTTGCCATCCAGGTACACCTTCCACATTTGTCCATCATCCTGCAAAAGCAGTACAAGTGTGAGGTAGTATCGTGACAAATGAACTCGAGGTCAAGGGCGAAATATATACAATGTACGAAATAAAAATACCATGACAAGTGGACTGAAAAGGTAATTATAGTTTCCAGTCCTTTCAGATCGATGGATAGGTTTTAAAATAACCGAGACCAGAACCTCTGTAGTAGGTTTTTGATATAGCTTGGGTATACATGCCTCCGCCGATGTTGTTTATTCTAATATTTAGTTTCTGAACTCCAAAACATTCGAGTGTGAGGTAGTAGTCTTGTACTCTTGTATTTGTAATAATTATTATAATATATCTATTAGTTATTATAATATTCGAGTTGATGCCAATCATCCATGCAGCAAAAAAAACATCGTGCAAAGGTAGGGGAACAATGAGTGACATATAGTACTCTTCTATCGTCCAAATTGAGACTTGGGGTTTTCAAACAAATAGAGACTTATGGTTTTTATTTACAGAAAGAGTGTATGTGAGATCAGTAAGAGATGGTTGTGCATCGGAAATGCAAAAAAAAAAAAAGGGAAATAAATGGTGGAGATGAGAGGAGAAACTATGTCTCACGAACAATACATGACTCTTTACATCGCACCACATTATAAATAACTACATACAGATATAGGTGAGAGATGGCGCCGATATCATTATAAATGATAAATATATAAAAATATGCCAAGACAGTATCTAAGTTGTAATAGTCGGTATGGAAAAAAAAAAAAAAAGGTGATTTTTATTGCAAAAGTAAGTGAATAGTCATTATGGGGAAAAAATGAATATTATTTTATTGTGAAGTATCAAGATCTACTGCGTTCGTTCGCTTAACAATACCATAACTGAAACTATTTAGTACCTAAAACAGCCATATAGACCATGTTTGGATCCTAGGGCTAGAGCTAGTTTGGGCTAGTTTTTAGCTCAAATAGCCCCAAAGGAATCCAAACAGGAGGGGCTAGATTGGGCTAAATGTAACTAGCCCTTCCAAAATAAATAGCCCATCCATGGGGTGCATATTGGGACTAGTTGGGGCTGGTTTTGGCTGGGACCACATAAAAGTTCACTTTTTTCTCTCTTTTGAGCCACTAAATAATTAAAAAGGTGCATTTAGTTTCAAACTAGCCCAAAGATCCAAACTGTGTGAAGTAGTCGCAGTATCAAGCATTGATCTGCAATTATCAGTCCACATAAAGTAATATCCAATTATCAGTCCACATAAAGTAAGATCCAAAAACAGTTAAGCTGCAGTGCCGCACATAACACTTTCAGAGTTTCAGGTATTAGACACCAGCCAGCCACACCACCATTGAAGGTGCAGGAATGGTGCACAACGGAACATACCACGGTGATTGAGGCGTCATTCTTCTTGCAAATCAACCATGCCACGTCGGTGTCTCAACAGCCATTTGGGCCACCAGTAAGCATATGGCCTAGCGTCAATGGCCACAACAGACAGGAACCCAAGGTGAGTTTCAGAGATTTGGAAGACCAGGTCTCCTTTAACAAACCATTCATTGAGAGCAGGAACACAAAAGAAGGCTGAAAACAAAAACGAAAAACATGGTGGCCTAAATTTTGGAAAGGGAATAAAGGCCCGTTTAGCATACACATGCCTATAAATGTGAGTGTTAGAGAGTGAATGATTGTCTATTCCTCCAAACCCTAGAAGGGTGGGCAATATAGTTGCTGTACATGGGCCACATGGGCCTAGCCTCATGGGCCTTAACTCATATACACTAACACCCCCCGCAGCCCGAACTACCGCGCGCTAGAGATCAAGATCGACATGAAAGAAATCAACACACACAGGGCCCCCGCTAGCCACAACCAGCCACCGGCGACGCTTGAGGCCGGATCGAACTCGAGAAAGTCGATGAGGGCAGACCCTTGGTGAAGATATCGGGCCGAACCGGGAGGTGGTCGGGTACATGGAGCACCCGAACAAATACCGATGGCAACCAAGTCTCGGACAAAGTGCAAGTCGATCTCCACATGCTTCGTCCGTGATCTTTGGACGGGGTTGGTGGAGAGGTAGACGGCGCCGACATTGTCACAAGAGACAAGTGTGGTCTTGGTCGTGGGGCGTGAAGCTCGGCCCAAGAGCCGACGCCGAGGCCTCCGCCACACCGTTAGCAACAGCCCGGTACTCCGCCGCACCGAGCGGAGACAACCGGCCGCCGCTTGGACGACCAGAGACGAGGTTGCCGCCAAGAAAACTGCATACCCGGAGGTGGAGCGGGCGAGTGTCGACACCCGCCCGGTCAAGGCCGGTGTAGACGACGAGCTCGGTGGAGGGTGACCGTGGATCATCGGGCCGAGTCAACAAGATTACCGAATATAGCGGAGAAGGCGCTTCATCGCAAAGAAGATGGGGTGCCCGTGGATCATGCATGTGAAGACAGATTCGTTGAACGGCGTGCACGCTGGCGTCGCCCGTGAAGGTGAGGTAAACCGCAAGGCACCGCCAAACTCCTAAGGCGCGATCCGCCAGTGGTCGCCACATCGCCAGAAGCCGCCGGGTATCAACCGGAGTAGCACAGGGGTGACACGTCATCTCGGCCGCCGAGAATGTCCAGAGCATACCGTCGGCGGGTGCAGAACAACCCCGGCGGGCGAAGTCTCCACAAGAACCCCGTGAAGTGGTGAAGGGGACCGAGATCCTTCATGGCAAACTCCCTGGCCGCAGGGGCCGATATGACACGCCGAAGAAGCCGCGATCGAGGTCGTGGAGGACAATGTCATCAACATATAGTAGCAGTGTAAGCGCCTCGGCTCCATGACGATAGACGAATAGAGAAGTGTCGGACTTGGCCTCTCGGAACCCCAAAGTGAGAAGGAAGGTGGCAAACCGGAGTACCAAGCACGGGAGCCCGCTCGACCATATAGTGACTTGTTGAGCCGGGCAACCCGATCGCCGACCGGGTCGACAAAACCCCCTGGCCGACCGCAGAACGGGTCTCGCATAAGGTGCCATGTAGAAATGCATTCTTGACATCCAACCGATGCACCGCCAAGAGCGAGAGAGAGCAAGTGAGAGGATCAGGCGCGACCGTAGAAAGCTTGACCACCGGACCGAAAGTCTCATCATAATCAACCCCGGACGCCGGGTGAAGCCTCGGGACCCAAATAGCCCTTGTACCGCCCCGCATCGCCATCACCGACGCTTGTGTGTCCATATCCACTTGCCGTGACCACATTGCCACTGCACGGACGCCGCACAAGGTCCCACGCCCTGTTGGCAAGAAGAGCCTCATGCTCCATCCATCGCTGCCAGCTTGGGATCCGCCAAGGCGACGGACAGAGGAAGGAAGCGAGAGACCGGGCCGACCGCTTCCTCGGTGGGGGAGAGGGTCGCAGATCTAAGAACCCCCGCCGCATGGCGAGTCACCATCGGGTGAGTGTGACGGGGTCGCTACTGACGATTCATGGGGTGGTAGACCGCCGGATAGCCACGACCTGCCGTGGTGGAGGCGGTGGTGGAGGAGCCGGAGCCGGCCCCGGAGGCACCGGGTGTCGGGGCTGACGAACGCACACCGCGCCGGCCGCCACGCCGGTCCCGGCCTGAAGAGGGGCACGACACGGGGGGGGCCGGGCCGCGCGTGGCGCCAGGACGCCGGGTCGCGACGCGGGCGCCAGCGCCAGGGGACACCGGGCCGCCCGTGGCGTGGCTCGAGACTCGCCGCGCGTGGCGCGGTGGGGCTCGGGCCGCGCATGGCGCAGTAAGGGCCGGGGACCGGCGCATGGCGCAGCGGAGACGCCCGGGGACCGCGTGGGGCGTGAAAGGTGAGTCCGAGAGTACCAGAGAAAGAGGCCGAAGGTAATCCCCCGGTGGTCGAACCACCGGTCGACAAAACAGGGGACTCCGGCTACGGCGAGGTGGAAGGTGTGGAAGAAGAGGAGTAGGGGAAGTCCGACTCGTCAAGACAACGTGCCGGGAGAGGAGGACTCGGTGGGAGGAAAGGTCGGTAGCACCGGTTATGGTCAAGGGAGTAGCCAAGGAACACACACCGTGTCGAGCAGGGGGCTAACTTGTGAGGTGCAGTGGCGGCAGTGTTGGGGTAACAGGCACACCCAAAGACACGGAGGTGATCGTAGGAGGGAGGGGAACCGAAGAGAGCGTGGTGTGGAGTGGGCGCAGTGCAAGCGGTGGAAGGAAGGCGGTTGAGCAGGTGGGTGGCGGTGTGGAGGCTCTCGCCCGTAAGCGAGGCGAGAGGCTCGAATAAGAAGCGTGCGATGATATCGTTCGTGGTGCGGATCATCCGCTCAGCCTTGCCGCTTACGGGAAGAAGTATACGGACAAGACATGCGCAAATTGAACACCCCGAGAGAGGAAGAACGAACGAGGCGTTGAAAGAGTCGAACTCACGCCCGTTGTCGCCTTTGGGCGGCCTTGATGGGGAGACCGAACTGAGTGGACACCCAGGCAAAGAAGTGGAGGAGGGTGGGAAACGTCTCAGACTTAGCACGCAGTGGGAAAGTCCAAGAGTAATGTGAGAAATCATCAACCAACACTAGATAATATTTGAGCCCAGAAATGCTCGGTGACAGAGAGGTCCACAAATCACAAAGTGTACAAGATCAAAGGCATGCGTAGCACGCGAAGAAGAAGAAGAAAAAGGTAGTCTAACATGACGACCGAAATGACACGCATGACAAAGATGCTCGGCATGAGTACGAGTACAAGAGATGTCTGCACTACGACCGAAGCCGAGCCAAAACGCCGCGCCGATGACCAAGCCGGCGGTGCTGTGGGTAGAAGACGGCGCCACGGAAAGAGCAAAGAGCCGAAGACGGAAGGCGAAGAGTGTAGGGGTCCCGTGCTCTCACATCGGAGGAGTGGTCGCCGGAAGCCAAATCCTTCACAAGAAGACCGTAGTGTCAAATTCGACAGAACAAGAGTTATCGCAGCGAACTCGACGAATGGAGAGAAGATTGTGGACCATCCGAGGGGCAACAAGAACATTCGAAAGGCGAAAAGGACCGGAGCGTAACCTACGAGGGTGACCGGAAGACAGGAACCATTCCCCACCATGATAGAAGAAGGGCAAGAGGGGTGGGGAGGTCGAAGAGTCGAAAAGTATACCGGCGTCCCGGAGTGGTGTGGTAGGAAGCCCCGAGTCGGCAATCCACTCGGTGGGCGGTGTCGCCCCATGGTCTTGGAAGGATCAGGCGAGCTCCGCCGATTCCACCCCCGCCAGACGGGCTAGGGCGGAGGAGGAGCCCAGTCGGCGGTAGAGGAGCCATGGTGGAGTATATGGCGGCCGCCGAGGTGGAGGTCGAGTGTTCCCGCCGCCGCCGGGCGACGGCCACATGGAGATGCGCCCGCCCATGGGTTGGTGAAGGAGGGACAGGGCGCACCGCCGGAACTGAAGTGGAGCAAGCGGTGGGTGGGTCCGCCACGACCCGGCCCGCCCGCTCCGCCGGTACCACGCCCGCCACCCACCACCACGGCCACCACGGCCGCGACGGCGACCACCGCGGCCACCCCCCACCCCCGCCGCCCGGAGGAGGCGGGCGCCGACGAACAGCGGTAGAGGACGCAGCGCCGGGCGGAGCGGGCGGTGCGGGGGCATGTGGCACGGCCCCATCCGAGCTCCTCAAGCACGAGGTCATCCCGAACCCGCAGAAGGTGGGGAACGGCGCCCGACGGGTGATCCAGCTCCCCGTGCGCGAACCGACCATTGAGGCCCCGCAGAGGTTGAGCACCACCGGCGATCCTCCATCGGGTACCCAATGTCACGGCGAGCGCCGGGCCTTGACCTTCATCTCGCCGGCAGAGTCGCCAGCGTAGAGGTCCCCCGGGCGAAGGTGCGGAAGTCGGCCCGAGTGTGAGGGCACGGGCCTCGGCGTTGTCAGCGGAAGTGACCCTCGATGGCGAGCCAAGAGTGGCGCCGCAGCGGGCACCGCTGACCTCGGACGGTGTCCCGATATCGAGGGGAGATGGTCCCAACGATCCGTGACGTAGCGATGCGTCGCCGAGGGCCGCCACGCCGCATCCCGCGCGCCGGGGGTGTGTGTCGGGCGTGGTCGCCGATGGCGTAGCGACGGCGGGCGAGGAGCATCGATCACGCCAACGAGCCGAGGGAGGTGTGTGCGTGGAGTCGGCACGACGGTGACCAGGTTCTTGACGCTCGTGACGGCGCGGCTGAGGTGCGTAGGCGACCACGGGATCCTCCGGTCGACGCCGGGCGGTGGAGAGGGCAGGAGAGGGGGTGTGCCGGGCAGGGAGGAAGAGGTGGCGCCGTGTTCGCGAAGACGGGGCGGACGGAGGGACCGGGCAAGAACCGCCCCGCCGGCCACCCGACGAGGTGAGAAAGTCGGGCGTATCGCGCCATGGCTCCCAAGCGAGGGCAAGCCAGACGAACACGCCCGCGCCCCGGAAGCTCGGACCTTTGCCGCCAAGGGCACGGGCAAGCTCCGTCAGTCCAGGGGCGCGCCATTGGCGACACCCTTGCCCCGGCGAAAGAGCCACGAGAGCGGCGATCGTATGGGGCATGCCAAAACCTCCACCGGGTTGTAGAGGTGGGCGGCAGCCTCCAAAGAAGACCGAGATGGGGCAGCCTGCGCCAGCGACCGCTCCAAGAAGACCGAGAGGGGGGCCGTCCCCGCGCCCGTCATCCACGTGAGGAAGGCCGTGGTGGTAGCCGGTGGGCGCCGCGCCACGCACGCCGCCGCGGCCAGTAAAGAAGAAGAAATGCAGCGGCGGAAGAAGCAAAGACCGCGGTGGTGATCTCCAAAGACCGTTCAGGGGCCGTTTGGCCGCGCGGGAGGAGAGAGGGTCCCGCGGCGGCCCGAGGAGGAGGAAGGGGGCGGTCGCTTCCACCGCCGCGCCCGCCGCCGACGAGGGTCGCAACGCCCGCGCCGGCGCTCCCGCGACCACGCCGCCGCCCGCATGGTCGGGCCGCGCCCAAGACCGCGTAGGCCCCCGCAGGCGCCCGCACCGACCGAGCCACGCCGCCGCGTCCATGCCGAGGTGCCGCCAAGCGCCCGCGCCGAATCCACTGGCGCGCGCGCCGCCAGAAGCCAGAAGTCGCTGCGCATCCCGCTGCCGGTGCTCGCGGAAGAGAGCCCGCAAGACACGCCCTTGGGCGGCGCCGGAGTAGGAGAGGAAGGGGAAGGAGGAAAGGGAGAGGAAGGGAGGAGGCAGCTCGCCGGAGGGCGGCGGCGCCGTGGCCGGCCGGCCATGGTGTCGGGCGGCGGCCGGGAGACAGTGAAGAAAAATTTCTAGCTTGATACCATGTTAGAGAGTGAATGATTGTCTATTCCTCCAAACCCTAGAAGGGTGGGCAATATAGTTGCCGTACATGGGCCACATGGGCCTAGCCTCATGGGCCTTAACTCATATACACTAACAGTGAGCACTAATGAAAGTAGGTCCTGAGATCATTACCATGGAGACAAACAAAGGCAGCTTTTTTACAGACATGAGGGCATGAGTTTCAATTCGTAAGTACAAATTACCAAAATATATCATGAGCCAATTCCAGATAGAAGGTGCTATAACACAGTATACAGCGAAGTAAAGCACGAAGAAACATGGATTAGTGACCATGCATCAGCAGCAATATGGAATAAACAACTTACCAATATATCACAGTGCCAAACATTGGTAGGCTAAATCTCAAAATGGTACTTGGAAGGAAACACCAAAATTCCTTTCATTCGGAACCTGAAAACCATGTAACAAATAAAAGCAGGATTGTTAAAAAATAAAATAGCCCAAGAACTCATCAGGAGCACAGGAGCAAGGCACGTGTGACGCTAAAAAAATGATTAGAATGATCAAATGGCCCAGGCTAATTAAAAACACTATTAGAGTGAGCAAATGGCCCAGCCTAATTAATGCTCATCGAGTGATGCATTTAATTTAAGAGATAGTCTAGATACATAGCCAACCATATGTTGTTCTTCTTATAAGATCGGTAGGGCACCTGGAAACATGCACGGCCTTCATTTATCCTTGAGCCAGATACCTTGTCTGTGAGGAAAAAGAAAAATAAACAAACTATTCGCATCACCCAAACCTTTTATTAAATCTCACTGTAGTGAAGATCCCCATAGTGGATTTTAATATTGAATTAAGAACTATTTGCATGACCCAAACCTTGATTAAGAAAATCTGCATATATTCAGAGAAACCTAACCACAACCAACCTACTGGCCTTGTCTTCAATTTACTTTATGAAACATAGACATTTTTTCACAGATGCATAGTAGCCTCATAAGTAGTTTGTATAAGATTCATGAAAACATACTCGGATTTTAAGCATTAAAAATCTATGATTTTTACTACTTTCATAAATAGAGGCAGCCATGAGTTCACTCATTGAGAATATAGTGAGGTATCTAGCCATCTAAGATAGTTTTTGTGGTTATACTCCTAGATTAATTACAAAAGGCATAGAACTAAGCAAAAACATATATGAATTCTGAGTTCAAATAGCTACCATAAAAATGAATATTTCTATAACATAGTAACTAGAAAAAGTAGCGATGAATGGAGCAGTGGCGCAAATATTATTTTACCAAAAAGGAAAGCAAACTTAACAGAGAAGAAACACCAACTGGACATCAGACTAAAACTTCAAATCCTGTTCTTCAAACAACAGCAGAGTATGGGCAGCGGTTTTTACAGGATCAGCTACCCCAATCTGCCTCTTCAGTTTAGTAGTAAATATGGACAACTAAACTTATGAATGGTGCAAAATAATTCTCTGAATTAGATGGTGCAATGTTTTATTCATCAGAAGCAACTCACTGAACATGGTAAATAGTTACACTATTCTAGGTTGAAGAAATAGGAAATGTGCATCGACGAAAAGCCCCAGATGCTCAACTCTAGGAAACATTGATAGAAATAATAGTGTTTTTGTTGCAAGCTAAAACAGTGGCGGGATTTTCACAAAATAATAGTACTTGACATGACTTACACAAAATAAATTAGTTTAGTTTTTCACCTCAATACATGGACATGTAAAGCCCCCAAATGCAAAGGATGGCACCAAAGACTAAAAACAGCCAAAGGACTGATATAGATCTAGTCATTCCTATTTCAATACCAACAACTCAAAATTGGCATTGCAAATTATTTAGATAGAACATGCCACTACAATGAAACCTTGGCCATCAAGGCCCACAGGTTCCTACACAGTCATATATCATATATTACATGTTATAATCAGAATTTTATTAATATCAACTATTTTAGTGATATTTGGAGTACTAATCCAAAAGACCATTGGAATTACTACAACAGCAACACTAATCTAAAATGGAAAGAAGCAGCAATGTACACATTTTGCAGCTATGGAGTTACAACAAACTTTTACTTCGTTAAGCATTGCATAGACTCATGATGCTAATCGCCAAAATCTTGACAAAATCAACTAAAATGCAAAAAAGAGTCAACCTTTTATGTAGAAACAAAATCTGGCAAAATAGTCAGCCCAAAAATTCTTGTCTGCTATCTTTGCCACTTTCACAGCTAATCTCTCTATAGCCTAGAATAAAATAGTTAACATTCTGAGTTATGAATCACAGGAACACTAACTAGAAACAATCATGTTGTAGACAGTATGGAAATAATCAAGGCATGGCTCTTTGATTTGGTTAGCCCAATTCGGCATCTTTCCTGACGTGTATACAAACTAATATGTTGGGTTGTTTGAAAAGCATGGAACAGGATAGTGATAGACCCAGACCCAGAACTGACATTGGATCGAACAATACAATAATTACAGATAATAGTACGGATTGACATATGTCAACAATAATAATAGAAAATACCATGATGGATAATTGATAAACAAACTCAAAGGATCTGAAATAAACAGCTCTACAATACAAATGCAACATTCAGATCGAACAAAACAAGTACATATACAACCTAATCTCTTTATATATCTAGTAAAGTGGTAGTATGAAATGATCGTTCGCAGTTGAAATTTCTAATAGACCTAGGTAAGGCAAAGGTAATCCACAATAAATGAAAAAATAGAGAGAAAAAAAGAAAAAAAGAGGATGGGATTTGTTACGAACCTGTTGAGCTCCGGCACTAGATTAAATTATAGAAAAAAAAATAAAACGGAGAGGATGCAAACAACAGTTGACGTAAGACGCGTACAAAAACCGATTGAGAGCTGAAAAGAAAACACACACAAATTCATCTCGAGAAATATCATTCTGAAACGTTGAACCAGAGGGAGAGAGATGGAGAGAGAGGAGAGAGATGGAGAGAGAGGTAGATCGATCTGAAAGAGAGATGAGGGGGAGAGACGGGTGTTGGATCTGAGTAAGAAGACGAGTAGAGGAGAGAGAGAGGGGGAGAGAGAGAGTGCGAGGGAGAGAGGGAAGACGGAGGTAGAAGAGAGAGGGTGCGGGGAGAGAGAGAGAAGGGCCGGTGGTTCGGAAGAGAGAGAGGGCGAAGAGAGGCGACGGAGAGAAGAGAGCGGACGGAGAAGACATTCAGATGGGAATAGAGCAGTAGGAAGGTTGGGAATGGAATGAGTCAATGTGAAAGCTAGGAATCAAAAAGCTGGATCAGGAAAGATATAGGAAAAGGGGGCGCGAATTTTGGAATACACGGAGCCACAGGATAAAGCCTGGCCGGCCAGACGGTTGGGGAAAAAAGGCCCCTCGGAAGTCGGAACTCCAAACGATTATTGACTTCGTCCGCCGCCCAGCAGCTCCTCTTCCCGCTGCTCGGCTCTTCGTTCCTCGCTCAATCTCCTCTATTTATCCCTAGGCACCAGAGCGCCACTCCATGCTCTCTCCCTGCTCCCTTTGCCCACCTCAACCCAACAACACACAGCACAGGCCACTCCACTGAAACACAGCAATGGCGGCGCAGGGCTGGTCGTCGCTTCCAGCGGACCTCGTCAACCGTGTCGCCGACTGCCTCCTCGCCACCAACGACCTCGACTGCTACGCGGACCTGCGCGCAGTCTGCCACCACTGGCGCTCCGTCACCGCCGACCCGGGGAGCAACCAGCACGACCCCCGCTTCCGTCCATCCCGGTGGGTGTTGCTGGATGAACACAGGCCCTCCTCCGCCATCACCGTCGGCGGCGGAGGACTCCTCTTCGTCAACACCTCCACTGGCCGCTTCCTTCGCAGGAACCTGCTGCTCCTCCACGACCATGACGGCTACGCCTTCGTCACAAGCACCACCGACGGTCTCCTCGTTCTGGCGGCCAGGGAACCCCCGCACGCCGTCAGCGTCCTCAACCCCTTCACCGGCTCCTTGATTCTTTTTGCGGCACCACTGCCGCCGCGCGAACCGGGGCCGCGGCTCACTGCCGACGTGGTGGGCTCTTCACCTACTCTGGTATTGGTCTCTGTCGCGACAAGCCGTGTGTACTGGGCCGACCCTAAGAGCGAATCTTTCTCCGAGAAGAGCTACGGTCGCTGTCCTGCAAGCAGGATGCCCCAGATAGCCGCTGCCATCGTCCATGAACATGTATCCATCTTAGATCTGCTTCGGTCGGAGGAGGCAGAGCGGCAGCGCTACCGTTTTTATGCGGTCGTGGTTGCCGGCGGGGATATGTTGCTTGTCTTGAAGCGGCACCGTGGAATGGGTATTTTCAAGATTGACGCTGCTGGGAAGATTATGGAGAGGGTCAAGAGCATCGGGAGCCAAGCCCTCTTCCTGGGCGTCAGGTGCCTTGTCGTTGACACCAATCGCTTCCCAACTGTTGATCCCAACTGTGCTTACTTTCAACTCACTGAACGTAACAAGCCTTACATCTACAAGTTTACCATTGGAACAAGTGGCGATGAAGAACCTGAATTTATCTCTGGATTTACGGACCGCTTTCGCCCTTCAACGGTAACACAGTTCCTCAGCAATTACACCATGGACATTCCAAGGCATCCGCTACCATTGGAAAGGTGCAGCTCCTACCCTGATTATGCTTGTTATGCGGAGTATATCGATCATGCTGATGATGAATATTTTGATTATAAATATTCTGATGATGAATATTCTGATGATGGTTGTTGGATGGATCAACCAACTGTTGCTGATCAAATTATGGCTCTTAAATCTGATCGTGGTTATGTGGATAGTTGGAACCCGTATTTGGTGGATAACTGGGACTGGGATCTTCACCCATATGATTTTGATTATTAAAATATAAGTATCTACCAGATGATGATGGCCATTGTCCTAAATTTGACGACAGATATTTTTGAAGCTTCAATCAGTGCACTAGCATTACCTAGCTATTCATCAATGCATGATTGTAACTTTTATTTTGGGTTATATGTGCGGACTAAATTATGAGTATGTGGCATCTATTATTGCTTATGTGCTACCTAGTAGTTTAATTAATAATAAGTGTCCATTCGTGTTAATGTTACGTTGAATTCAGTACGGCATCACATAGGAGTACTTTTAATAATATAAGTAAAAAAAATAAACAAATGATCATTTAAGAGAAATGTTCAATTAATATTGTTGCCAGTTGAAGAAATTAAGCATGGCTCTGTATTGTTGTCCACGAACGACTTGTAAACCCCGCGAGCAACCAGACCCGATTCCTTCTCAGCCGTTGATCAGTCTGCCCTGCTCCGGCCACGACTTCATCACCGATGGCCCCTACGCCCTGCGCCGCCATTGTTGCTTCGACCTCCATGTGTCAATGAATGTTACTCAGGGCAAAATAAACTTTACCATGGGCATGCATGATGGCAACCGCTTGTCAAGACTCAAGAGTGCAGAGGCCATGCCCAAACACACCTCGAGTGTCAGTCGTTGCATGCAACGCGACCATGGTTTATTTTTTTTTTTCTTGCTACATGCAGTAAAAAATCTTCGTTGAACTCTGATCCCCACTCCCAATGAGGTTCGAGCTCATCGTCCATGGAGGGGCAAGCATGCTATATACTCCTACCACGGCCACGCCAAAGTCCGCCGGAGGCCACCGTGGCGCGCGGGAACCCATGGATGGTCTCTCTGCTCTGCTGTCTGGCGTTTGCCATGCCATTGCCGGCCCGGGTACTAGTTTGAACGCCAAGTCGCTCGTGGAATGACAAGGCATGACTAGATGGGAATTAACAAGACAACTGTTATTCCATCCATCCTAGAGACGATAACTATTTATTATATTATATATATAAGACAATTTAGTAGGCAACACGTACAAGAGGTGCCATTACAGGGCTGGAATTTTTTTTACCTTAAAGATACGCTCCTATCTTGTTAATAAGATGTATCAGAGGCGAATACTAGCTAAACACACAATTCTTCCTTAAAAGACTGCAGACAGGGATATCCTTCACTGTCTGGTAAGCTGTTGCTTAGCAAGTCATTCGCGACAATCCATGAATCCAGTTTTTTAACTGATAGAGCTTGAGCAACCGTGAATAAGGCTTTGGGGAAGCCGCGGCACTTGGCAGCTATCTGCAAGAAATACATTCACAAAGTCAACAATAAAGAGAAAGGCGGAATTATGTTTTGTGGTTTTGAACTAACCAAAAAAAGCATGTAATAAGCAGGTAGGATATGGTGAGTATACCTCCTTTGCGAGCTCTTTGATTATTGGATTAGAATCAATAGTTTCTGCCCCAGCATGGTACTTGAACAAGTTCCACGCATCAGCTTCTCAAAAGGCTTCATCCGGATGGTGTTTCCCGCGCATCCCATCTCAGCACAAATAGAGTCATCCCTCGTGGTAAAGATCACCTTCTGTCGGGGACCAAGTGTGGTCGGCAAGCCAGCAGCGGCCAGATCAAAGCTGGCCGGCACATCGTCTATGAGCAATAGAAACGATTTATATCGGAGAGAAGTGGAGATGCAAGTCGCTGCATCCATAAACCCATCGCCAAGAGGATATGACCCCAGCCAATACCCCTAGCAATAACACCCAGTAGCATATCTGCCGTAAAACCATGGCCTGCCTCGGTAAACAAGACGTATCCGAACAAGTGCTGCTCTCGGTAGCATTGCCAAGTAAGACGCAACAGAGTTGTTTTACCGACGCCACGCATGCCAGATATTCCCAGCATCGGGGCCGTGCTTCGCTCCAGAAATTCGAGCACCTTGGTCTCGTAGTCATGTATGCCGAATAAATCTGGCCGGAATTTACTTGCACGGATGAATAGAGGACGACGGGGAAAAAAACCTGCACGGGCGTCCGGGAAGGAAGTATACACGACCTTATATGATTCGGAATCAGATGGCCTGCCATCGCCCTCGTACGTCGACTGCACATCTCTCCTGTGACTGAGCCTTCTCTGTCCCGCTTCCTTGCCGAGTTGTAATCAGGGACGGCTGCACGCCTGCACCAACTGCGTCTGAAACGTGAGGTCTTGGAAGATTAAGCATTACTACATAATTGTCCATCACTGCCGGGCTCCAAGTTCCAACATGCACATGTAGCCAGTCATGTAGCCTCAAACAGAATATAAAAACTCTGTTTTGTACCCAGTGTTTTGGACACAACACACTATTTGTGCAGTTCTCAATTTATTAAATAATTGTCCTTTTTTAAGCCTGATAATAAGCTCGATCTTTTTTCAAATGAAAAACTCATTATTCGATATTCTAAAGATATCAATTGCTACAAATTTGGACTGCTTGGCCACATCCTGTTAGTAACTTTATGTTATGTACAAGCAGTCAAGCATGAGCCCAAAATTGCAGCTTGGTCATAGAAAAAAAACCATGATCCTGACAGAACTCCGGCTGCATCTCATTCCATGTTTGCAAGCATGCATATTGGGATGGCAGTTTTGTGGTCTCATTTCATTTAAGTTATATTGTACTAGTCACAGCCGCAAATAGAGAACCACAGGGCATAGCAAGACCAGCTGAGAGATGAACCTTCAGAGTAAGTGGCTAGTTCAGGCAACCGAGCTGGGAGGCTGGGAGCAGCAAGTTCATTGAGGTATGCTCTTCAAAGAGAAATTATGGACGCCTGCGGCAAGAATTGTACAGTACAAGAGGAGCAAATGCATGTGGTGTGGATTTGGATGTGACTACCCTTCATGTCATGGACTCATGGGTCTATATGTACACCTTTCTTAGAAATTACTAGAACAGACTGGCAAATGCGTCTGTAAGCATTAATTTTGACGTCAAAAAAGTGTTGAATGGCTCAAATGGACAAATCACTGGGTCGTAAGTATATATATGAATAAACATCATTAGTAGTCCTCCCTCCTATACCCCATCTGATATATATGAATTAGTTGCTACTTATGTAAAAGTCATTCTAAGAGTAGTGTCAGCCAAAAGCCTAAACCCCATCTGATATATCTGTAATTCTATATACAGAAGAATGCAGTACTACTGACTAATCAAATGTGTCATCAGGCGCCTTGGTTCTGATTCCCATATAGACCTGTTGATTTCTCTGAAAGAAGCTGGTGATATGTTGCAACACAGGGACCAAACCAATAGGCAGAGTAGCTGAAGCTGCGACGTGAGCATGACTCAGGGTCTTGTCATGCTTAGTGCTCTCCTCGTCTCTTCTTTTCCCTCAACTTTTCCAAGTCCATTACACGGTTGTCATGGCTATAGCGGTGATTCTCCATGGTAGTCAGACCAAGTTCTTCCTCCAAATCCTTAAACTTTCTGTTGTAATCTTTGGAAGCGTGATCGGCTTTCCGCTTCTGTCGCTGCTCATCTTCTTGGCTCTTCTTGAATTCATGGATGACTTTAGAGAACTGGTCCATTGATCTGAGCACATCATTCTTGGAGACCATCTCGATTGCTTGGAACCAATCATTGGAAATGATGAACACAGGTGGTGCCTCAAGCCTGCCTGGTGAGTAAGGAAGGGGCCCATCTGCTGTGACTTCCAACGGCAGCTCAGGGAGCCATTTCTTCAACCATTCATTCAGCGCCTCAGCACAAGATCTTTGCAAGCTCATCCACTTGTTGAAGCAACGGTACCATTTCCTGAGCTCTTGTTCCAAATCCCTTGAGGCCTCCGCACCAGATTGGCTTACAGCCATCGCCTTGAGCCGATTGATTCTACTGTCTTGTATGGCTAATAGCTGTTTCTCGTGGCATTCCAGAAGAGCTTTCCACAACCTTCTGAACCTGTAATAAGAAATCATATGGATCAGATAAATTCAATCTTTTGAAGATAAAGACAGTTTGAGGGAGTATTCATACCTTTTCGATGAGATCAACCAGTTGAGGGTAAAGCTCTTCATCTCGAATCTCCTGTATCTTTAACGAGAAGGCTTTAGCTGTTCTGGTGTTGATGCTGATCTTGGACTGCAGATCCCTTACAGACAACCGGGTGGAATCAATTGTACTTGATTCAGCGCCTCGTTCATCCATGGATTTCAGCCTTCTGTAATATTTCTCGTACTTCATCCGTAGCTTCTCTTCATCCTAGAACAACCACCTAACGATGTTCAACAGATATTTGGCAATAAATCAGACAAAATAAGAAATAGCGACTACATTTTCTTGTCCTATACACTAACACAACTAGTTCAATTATAAGTTATTTTCTTGTCCTATACACTAACACAACTAGTTCAATTATTATAAGTTTGTTGCTGAGAGCACAAAGTGTGTACCTTAATTTCGTCATAGAGCTTCTTTTCCCAGAACCACAGCTTCTCAAGAGTTGATGAGAGGTGGCCAATTTCATTGCTATGGCCACCTGACGAAGCTGAAGTGCTTGCCTTGCTGCTTGATGCTCTTGAATTCATGCCATGTGATTTCGGGAGGCAAGACGATGTCGAGACAGTAAGGCCTAGCGGATCCATCACTGCAGAAGAGATATCTGCAAAAGATGGAAATGAATGGTTTCACATCAATGCACTAGCACATATATAAGAAGAAACAAAGCTAAAATACTAAATTTCAAGCATGGTCACTGAAATAAAGCAATGCATTACCCACATCTAAGAACTCTTGGGGTGTCACGGGGAGGCATTTTCCCCACCTCCAGCAGCCTTGAGACATCTGTGCTGCAGTTTGCTGCCTCATCGAATAGCTCCTTGACCTCATCAATCGCCTCTCTGACATCCCTCGTCCCATGATGCAATGGCGAGAATGGCTCACTGCTGACCACCGACCGGATTGACTTGCCATGGCTCTCCCCACCTCCTCCTTCTGCTCTGATGGATTGCTCTGCTTCAAATTCGAAGGCCACACCTTTCTTCTTCGCACTGGTGCTGCTGCCATCAATGTCACTGCTAACGGTGCCCTTTTAGGCTCACCGTGTTCTTCTTCTCCTCTTCTTTGTTTTTCGAGTTGGCATTGCTTGGCACGGATTCATTCCCGACACTGGTTTCCCTCCATCGCCTTCGGCATCAGCAGCCGGCTCTGACCCCTTTCTCTGCAACTTGCCACCAGGAGGTGGTTCCGATCCCTCTCTGCAGCATGCCACCAGGAGAATCGATGATTGAAGTGGCATCCCTCTGCAGCTTGCCCCCAGAAGAATCGCCGTTTGAAGCGGCATTGTCTTGAATTGGTCCCTTCCCTTGATGTCCTGATCAGAAACCCCGGAAGTCGATGGCTTGGATTTCTCCGCCTTCCTCTCTAATTCGACCTCGTCCTCAAGCTCCGGGATCCCCTCCATCCTCCTCAGCTCGGCCTCGGCGTAGCTGGGGCTGTTGGTTGGCAGATCCCCTCGGGCGTAGTCCTCCATGAAATGGTCGTACTGTGCGAACGGGTCGAAGAATTCCCACGGCGAGGTCTCCACGGTGGGGGCGAAGGCGGCGGCCCAGGCTGAGGCTGCCTCGGCGTCTCTCCCGCAATTATCTCGCCGTAAGGCCCGTACGGGTACGCCGACCCGTCGCTGTAGCTGTCGCCGTAGGCGTTGGCGTACCCGCCGCCGTAGGCGTATCCGTAGCTGGCCCCGGCCGTGGTGTATTGGGTCTGGGCGTCGGGGTCCTGGTACACCACGGTGGGCACGGTGGACGATCTCCTCATGAAATGGCGGTGGTACCTCGTGGAAATCGACGTCGACGCCTCCTCGCTCCCGCCTCCGTGTCTGGTGTCGTCAAGGTCATGGAGATGGAGGTCTTCGTCGGAGAGGAGTGCGAGAGCGGCGAGACGGTGGACGACGACGAGGACGACGGAGACGGCGGGAGGCTGGCGGACGCGGCGGCGGCGACCGGCTTGGCGGGTGACGGCGGGAGCGTGAGAACCGGCGAGGAGGACCCGGCGGGCGTCGCGGGCGCGAGCGCGGACGCCGCGAAGCGCCGCAGCGCGTCGCCCACGGCGGCGAGCGAGCGGAAGTAGGCGGCGTGCGCGGCGGCGAGCGCGTACCGGCGGTCGGCCGCGGCGCGGATGAGCGCCACGCGCTCGCGGCACAGCTTGGCGGGGTCTCCTCCTACCCCCCCGCGGCAAGGGCCCGGACGCGCGCGCGACCGGGAACGGAGGTGACCGCGGCGGCGAAGGCGTCGTGGGAAGTAGTGCAGCCCATTGCCGCGCGAGATGGCGAAATCCTAGCTCCGGAGGCGGTGGACGCGTGCGGGTACGGCGGGCTCCGGTGGCTCGTCGTCCATTATAAACAGGGGTACGGACGGCGGCAGGGCCGGGGCGTGCTGCGTGCGCCTCCGACTCGGGTTCGGCAACGGGAGGGAAGTATGGCGGCGCGCGGTGAGGCGGTGATGGAAAGCGGCGCCGGGATTTGGAAAGCGCGTGAAGAGAGGCGGCGGGGGTGGAGGCGGAGACGGCGGAGACGCTCCGAGAATGGAACGAGTAGTTGTGCCTTTTGTCTTCGGTTTCAATTTCTTCTCTTTTTTGCTATTTCGCCCTCTTCTTTTGTCTGATTTCTCATTTTAACATTTGTGATTGTATTACATTTTATTTTAACATTTGTGATTGTATTACTACATAGCAATTATATACTCTTCTGTAGTAAAATTGGACCGTAATATCCTCCTTTTATCATAGTTTTTTTTTTTCCAAATATGCCCATGTATATACATAGTCACTCATAGTATAGAACTATATTGAAATCGATTCATCACATCCTTAAAAAAATAGCGATTTTGATGATGTTCTTTTTCAAAAAAAACTTGTTACGGCATGGATTTAGGGTTATTGAAAATACTACTTACCGCGAGGCGTATCATATGATGGAGGATATTGTTATACTATACAGTCTATACCTAAACGCATAGAGGACCAAGCAAATTTTTATAAGGACATACGGGAAAAACTCTCCCTAAACGGCTTTGTTTGGTCTATAGAACACCTAATTTGGTTTGCTATTTTGGAGTTGCCATTTGAGCTTATTTGCCAACTCTCGCTTCCAAAATGCCAAAGGCTCGATCTTTGGCATTTTTGCTGCGCCGCAAATGCAAACTCACCCAAATGCCAAACAAGAATATCAAACTGTTGGAGGATGATTTTGAGTTTTTGACAAAATATGTAAAATGCCAAACCCAAATAGGGAACCGCAACCAAGAGGGGGTCATCAAAGAGAATCAGAAACGGCATGGCTTGATGTTGGCATAATTTGACACAACCTAGCATCACCACAGCTGCCAGCGTCTATTAATAGGAAGGACTCTATCTTATACTTAAAAATAGCACTAGCTCTCTAGCTCGTTTATTATGCCGTCTAAAAAATTATACTTAGTAGCAAAAGCGGTTTTACTAGTAAAATGTTGTTGTAATTGCTCTGAAATTTATGTCCACTTCCATTCCTAAAGCAAGGGAATTGAGAAGGAGCCGGTAGGAAGCCACATGTTTAAGGCCACGTACTCTGGCATCACAGAAATACAGATTCACCGGACCCCCACAAGCCTACAAAAAGGTGATGGCCACATTAGACTGGTCTCACTCCTCTCCTATACAAGAAAAATAGTTTCCGATCGTGTTTCAGCTCATTGATTGATTTGTTTGGCAAGACTACACTTGAAGTCATGGTGAAAACGAAGCTAAAACCATTTAAAAGCTTTGTCAAAGAGACTCTTAGTTTAATTTGTTTTCAACAGCTAACTCTTTGTTTAGGTGCTGAAAACCTAGTCTTGATGAGGTCGTTCGGCCGGAACACGATAGCAAAAGTGGTGCCAAACAAACCCTTTGTAATTGTACAATTATGGAAAAAATTCATGGCCTGCAGCTGTATGCATGTGTCAATTTCAGAGCAAAATTAAAAGAAGCATGACTCAATGCAAGTCAAAAAGTACTAGATAGATGGTACTAGTGGTGGCAGCAACAGATAGCTGGAATGCATGCAAAGTCCACACAAAGGCGCGTACGTAAACAGAAGGGGATCGGAGGAAAAGTAAGCAGATGGCAAAAGGCAGCCAGGTGACAGCAACGAGCAAGGAAGGTGAAAAATGATGAACAGCTAGCAATAGCACGATGGTGGTTGCTGCCACAAACGATTTTGAGTTGACACCAAAGTGGAGTCCTTGCATGCACATTGTATTTTTTGATTGCCTCAACTGGTAACTGGTGAGTGAGAAGTGAGTGGGAGATAGTAGATGGAATCTCTCCATGTGATTGCGTTGCCATTTCGATCGCGTCTTTGTTTTCATGTTTGGTTCATGCATTTCAGTGCCTCATGATCGTGGACGGACGTTGAAACTGACATCAGTTGGAGTTGGTGCGTGGCGTACGTTTAAATTATTTGATTTCAGTGACGACAACTGGAGCTGTTATAAAAAATCGATTATCGAACAAGGATTGCTTACTCAAAATAAATGGAGAAGAAGAGAAGGAAAATTGAGTGTACTGTCCTCCTCTATCCAGCCAGAAATGCCGTTGAATTCTAGCTTCATGACCGAATGTTAAACTAATTTAATTCGTCCTAGCTGCCTGCTGCATATATATAATGGGCCTATATGTAATGGGCATGTTTAGATCTAGTATGAGTTAGAGTTAAAGTTTAAGTTAGTTGGGGTCTAAAGGATCTAAACAAAGGTTAGATTAGATAGTTGGCCCACTAAGGGGCCTTTGGATTGAAGGTGAAACACAGGAAAAGTAGAGGATAGGAATTTCGTAGGAATGTTTCCTTCCCCGACCTTTTGGATTGTAGGAAAAAGCGAAGGAATTTTTCCACAGGAAACCATTCCTACGCCTCGATTCCTTAGAAAAGAAAGCATGAGGTTGGAGTTCATGGAAAGAATCCTGGCGCGAAATGAGTTCCTTCCCGTCGCGCGCTAGCACCCCGGCTGCTGAAACCGCCGCGCCGCGCCCCCACGACGTCCTCCTCCCTTCCCGCCACCAAGTCCGCCTCCGGCAGCTGCCGGACCACCGCCTCCGCCATGCCTGCCCACCATCAGGATGCGCCCCCATCTCGTCCGCGTTGTCCACCGCCCCGCCATGCCTGCCCCACCAGCGCGCCCCATCGCCCTCCTCTCGCCGTTGAAGGCGCACGGGCCCGCAACACCACCCTCGGGGGACCTTAGAGAGCGCCGGCGAGCTCGAGTGTCAGCGTGCGGTGCCTGCGCATCGAGGCCTGGATTGGCGGAGCAGGGGCAGCCGGCGGCCGGGAGGCAGGGGCAGCCAGCGACGTTTAAGGAGCCGGGCAGCCCGGCGGCGTTCGGGCGGAGTACAGGGCAGTCGGCGTCGACCTCCGTGGAGCAGGGGTGGCGGGCGGCTGGGAGCTCCCGCGTTCTCATCCCCTCAGCGAGGTGTGCGTGTGGATCCGGGGAGAAAGAAGATAAGATTTGGCCGGGTGTGGGCCCAATAATGTGGCTCCCGTGTCTTTTTATCTAAAAAAACGAACCCGCGTTTCACCCATGCGCTGCCAAAAGGCTGTTTCGTGAAAACACATGATAGGTTGAATTCCATAGGAAGAGTCCAGCGTGCCACCTCAAATCCTCTATTTTTCCTATCCCTATCCTATGACTATCCTATGTGCCAAAGGAGCCCTAAAAGAGTCTTTTTCTTTCTCCCTCCACTAACACCTAATGATTTAAAAAATATATTTAATATCTATCTAACCTTTCTATCCAAACACCCTTTTAGTTAGAGTTAGTTTAAGATTAGAGTAAATAGTGTGCTGGTAAAACTCGAGAACCAGCAACTCGACCGATGCAATCCGTGTTGATTCATTCAATTGTTTCTCAGCATCACAAGCTTCATACAGATACTGGTACGTACGTGCCAACTTCTTTTGCCACGAAACCACAGGACCATACACGCCTTGTGGCGTGAGTTTCTCGATGCTTTGATTTCAGATGAACCATTACAAATATAAGCTTGTTTGTTTGATACTATCTTTGAAAACATATTTAATTAGTCCAAATAGCATTAGGTTGGACAAACGGTGACTTCAGAAATTCCCGTGATCTACCGATCCGTGCTCGATCCTTCCGGATATATTTATAGGGCTAGCTTGTGTACGGATTAAGGTGAGTGCGCGCATGTTGTGTTTGTACGTCGAACTATTTAATTAGAAAAAAAAAACTGCCTAGCCGGCAGCATCATCAAGTTAAGTTAGCAACCAAACACCCAAACACCCTCTAAATAATAATATGTATATTTGTTGTGGACCGGCTAATATTAATTTATTGTGGGTATGAGGTCTGAAAGGAAACAAGATTCTAGCTAGTGAGGACATATGGACGCATGAGACAACAAATAAATTCAATGCCCTTTGAAAATAACTTCCCGCACGAGTGGACGTTTGATGGTCGATCGAGTTTCTGATTTTCAAAGGGCTGGTCACGTCTAGTACAGCTAATAAAACGCGGCAGGAGTTGAAAGTTGAAAGATAGGAGCTTTATTTACACACGCGTTAGCCACCAATTGCTAGACCGGTTGGTCAAGTCTCTGGATGGCGTCCCCCTGACTAGGGTTTAAAGTCCAGCAATGACGAAATTCTGGTCGACGGTGTGAAAAAAAACCTCATCACATGTCCCGGTGACTTGGACTGACCCTCTTGCGGCTAACAGGCCCTATGTGTAGGTGGGGGTATGGGATTTGAGGGCTTTCTCGGCTAAGGTGAGAGCCCCTCTACTTAATCATAATAGCTCATGGGTGTCTTCCCCGCGTAGCCCAAGTTTTACACACACACACACGCTTAGCTTGCTAGTTTAGTTGCTGCTGCGCTGGGGCGTAGCAAAAGCGCCAAAAAAAAAAAACCTACTACTAAGGCGGTAAGGGTGTCCCCAACGATACCCTATAAACACACGATGCGTAGGGAGGATTTGAGCGCCGCTACAGTAAAAATCTCCGCACGCATAGTCGGGGACGCTTCCAACAGCAGACCGAAGTAGGAAAGGATGGATATGTCGGCAGCTTTTGCACAAAAGGACCCTTGATCTTTTTAAAATCAACTAAGACCATATCTAAAAATACCTTCTCTCGCTCTTTACATCGAACCCCGAGAGAGAAACAAAATTGTGTTGACGCCTTCTTCTTCCCGATCGATGGGGATCGCCGCAGGCCGCTGCTCGCCGCGAGCGCAAGTCGCGCGCCGCCGCGTCACGGTCGGTGTCGAAGCCAGCTCCGCTGGTGAGGCGGTCGGGGTGAGCCCATGCGCCACCGGGCGGCTAGGTCGGGCTTCCTCGACCGCAACTCCGACCACCGGGAGCTCGCCGCTGGCGGATCCCGAGGCGCCGCCACCGCCCGCCCTCGCCTCTGCAAGCAATCGTGGCCCACCATCGCCGCTTTCTCAAGAAAGCAGGAGACGACCGATATATCGGGGCCTCCTCTCCTCCTCTCCCACACCTAATCGGCGCTGCCTCCTCTCGCTGAGGCGGTTTTAAAGACCTAAAACAACCTGGGTGGCAACGATGGATTTTTGGATTTGCCTCACTTTAGGTGAGCTGTTGGGACAGTGCAAAGCAAAGGCACGCAGCTATCGTCATGCTTTTCTCCGGGCCCCATCCTGCCTCTGTACGTCCTTGTCGCTATGTTTACTTCGAATCTCCTTGATCGGCCCGTCGCTGCCATAATACACCCAAAGTGAAGTTATATATTAATTAAAATGCAAGATTGATGCAAAAGTGATTTATCATTCGATTTCCTTTATATGTGGGCCTACGCGGTAATGAGGAGTGACACCTAGCTAGGCGTTCTTGCGTGGGCCCTTCCGTCGTGCTCTCAGCTAGCTAACTGCTACGATTCGTACACTGCTCACTAAAACTGAAGAGCCCAACTATATAGTATGGTTTCCGGTTCAATTCCGTGTACGCTGAAATTTACTGACAAGCGACAAGTGATGCCCCCATCGTATTAATCGAAGACGCTTCGCTTGCATACGTGAATATATCCTATCACAGAATTCAGCCAAAAGAATCGCCTCAAGAATGCACATCTAAACTGCGAATTGTGCTTTTGATTACATCTACATTTAGTACCTCGGAGACCGTGTTTATTTTCGACGTTGATTTTAATCTTTTTTCAGATAAATAATGTGAGAAGTCAGTGTTAAACAATAACCATAGATAAAAAACAACTGTAAATATTCCATAGCCGGTAAATAAAACTGTATATATTACTGGCCTGCTCCTAGTGAGCATTCTAATCAATGAACATGAAGTTCTCCTTAGCGTGAGAACGCCAAAAACGAACTGATCAAAAAAAAAGAAGGAGAAAACGACAGAAACATCATCATGTAATTAATGATGCATGCACGATGAGGTAGCGACCGTTGATGATAATTGCATGCGTAAACATCACTGATCCAAGATTATAATCAGAACGAATCAATTGCGAGAGCAAGCGTACGTCGCATCCAAGCTCAAATATATATACTACTCGGCCGCGGCCTGAATCCTGATAAATCTGCTATATATGCATGCGTACATCACTCGATCCAAGCCATAGTTGTAAATTCCCGCACGCCAGTCTGACGGCATATCTATATTTTGTATTTCCGGCCGGTCCTGAATCCTGATGGTGAGTTGTTTGCCACTACGCTAGTAATAACTAGCCCCATCAAGGGACCAAACCGGACCGATCATATATTTTGTAGAAGGGCGGCAGTTCTTCGGCCGCATTTCTATTAGACTGAAAAAGAAAAAGCATAGTCACCAAATTTCGACCTGACCGTACGTAAAAACCATACGCATGTAGGAGGGTACCCTACCCCCAAGCAATAATTTAGGTACCAAAACAACTCAACTCGCACTCACAAAATGGCTTCCACTAATCCTCGACACTTAGGGAGTGTTTCACTCCACCTACTACATCGATCCACCAACTCAACTA
>JADLZK010006385.1:0-16343 GCA_015847255.1 Hyparrhenia diplandra | reverse complement strand
GCTGATCCTCTTTACAAAGACAGTCCGAGGGTTGCACGGCGCCGAAGTTTTACCCTAAACTTGCCGATGTTGAAGTCCTCGCCATGGCTGGTCCGACACTAGCTTCAATGAGCCTCATAAGTTACCCGCCTCGACGATCCATCGCCTAACAAGGTTCCCCGCTAGCACGACGCGCTAAGAAGTTGATCCGCCTCAAAGGGCGGTATGAAAGTGAAGAAGTTCGATGCCCGCCCCAACCATCAGATCCTATATCGGGCGACAAGACGAGAATTTGACCTCGCTTGTCCGCGACTGCGGGCGCTTAGTCGATACAAGCGGAATGCCGGATGTCGCGCGCGGACGGCGACGCCGGCGAGGAAACAGACCGCGAGAGAAAAAGAAGAAGGGGGCTTAAGAAAACCAAAGGCGCCGCGAAGAAGATCATGTCAACGCAGACGAGGGAAGAGGAAGGTTCGCAGCAGAGGAAACGCCCAGCCGTATTGCTAATGTGGTATTTTTCCGTCATCGACGCTCAAGGGTTTCTCTATGGGAACCCCGAGGATGCTAAGCACATGACGTGGGCATGCATCCAGCGATCGTGAAAGGATGATCGGAATCTACGCACCCCTGCTCGGATGCTGGCAAGGCAAGATTGACGCCGCTTACCGGGACTTTGCAGAGGGAGCCCGTGAACGCTCGTTCGCATTGACAGTACCGACGAATGAACCCATTCGTGACCTGAGCAAAGACGCGACAAAGACGTACGGCCGTCTCACTCATGTACAATCTACCTCCACATCTTTGTCAAAAGCGCATGTTTTTTGGCTCACCATGCTCATTGGGACCGGGCGTACCGGCAAGAACGATAGATGTGTTCCCCGAGCCGCTCATGGAGGAGAGATGGAGGTAATCGCTTGATGATGGCGCTGCCGATGTTTGATGCGCGCACGCAAGGAGAAGTCTACCTTCGCGCCATCATCTTTGTCACCATCACCGACACTCCCGCCTCGCTTTCATTATCGGGCGCATTAAAGGGGAAGACCGCCTGTAGCTTGCATTGAAGAAACCAAGCCCACTTACCCTAAGGGATCCAAAGAAAATCGCGTACATGGAACACGACGCCTTCTCCGCAAAGCATAGGTACGCTAGAGATCAAAAAATGAATGTACTTTTGGACAACAAGGGCGAAGTCGAAACCCCTGTACAAGACCGACTAGTTATGGTCCGAAGGTGTTTGGACATGGTGAAGGACTTGGAGCGAAGTTTGGAAAGAAGAAGAAGAAGAAGAAAGACGATGATAAGGAAGACGGCACCTCCAAGACAAAGAAGTTTAAAAGGGATAAACCGAGGAAGGAGCTGCTCTCCAAAATGCTCCTTTTCAAGAAGAAGTCAATCTTCTTCAAGTATCTAAAGTACCGAAGATACCGCATACACCCCACGCTGACCGACCGATGCACCTTGAGAAAATGTCTTTCAAAGCACGATCGGTCTCGATGGATATCAAGACCAAGACGGCGATGGTGTGAAGTCCAGATCTTGTTGACATGGGCATCCAACCGAAAATTCACGCTACACGCCTCCGAACGGTAAAGTCGAACTCCTGTGTGCGCGCCTACAACCTAACGAAATGCGACAGAAGTTGGCTATGTGTCGGTTGATGCGGGGTATCAAGGTACCGACGGGTTTTCTTCCAACATCAAGAGTCCGGTATCCATGAAAGACCCTTACAATGATTTACTTCAACGCTGGGACGATGCTCACATCATGCCGACGGGTGTTCCTTCCAATTGTGATCAAAGCTGTTCGTCCAAAATACGTGAAGATGGTGGTCACAAGGATTTCATACTTTTTAACCAAATCAACCGTAAGGTAATTGCCAAAGCAGACCGGCCTCGCCGAAAGAGTTCATCGCCGAAACAATGTGCCGATAGATGTGTTTCCCACCGGCCGTTTCTTTTCGACATTATTATGCCACACCCGATGATGCACATGGTTGATCGGGATTGAATGTACCTGGGACCCGTGGTACCTATTATTGTGCGATGTGACCACCGAGTTTACTAATGTCTACCTCAATCGATTCAATCATAACCGCCGCCTACCCGTGAGGGCTCTATGATCGAGGCATACACAAGCCGAGGCCGTGAACCGTGTGTGAAGTAATATAAAAGATGGGAGGGTTATTGGGCTTCCAAAGGCATCAACATGAAGGAAGAACTCGATGGGTGCGCGGGCCTAAAAAGCACGCGACCTATTATTGCCATAGGAAAAGTGCTAGACGCCACTACAGCATCCTTTTCATCAATTGGTGATCAGGATGATACGTGAAAAATCACCTCAAAGAGCTCCACCCGCGGAAGTAGCAAGCGCAAGAACCGCCCGAAGGACCGGGCGTAGAAGGGAAACACAAGAGCACTTTCTCCAAAGGCTCCAAAAGCGTAACATTCCCCGTGAGATGATGCGTAGACCGTGGAAGAAGCTTGTGTCGTGGCTGCCCACATGCGTCACCACGTGGCAAGGGTATGATGTCAACGGGTACAGTTCCACAAAAAGAAAAGGGACAAGAAGAGTGCATCACGTAACAAAGCCGAAATTCATATGAGGGCAGAAAATGTTTTGACGTGGGAGAAGACATTTATTCGCACAAGTCAAAAGAAATATGGGAACTTGACTACCAGGCGGTAACCTACAGTAAATCGCTTTTCCCGCTGCTGGGTCAAGCCTTCGCGCTCTAGTGGACGCATTTTGGGCTAACCACCGCGAACCTTCAAAGTGTCCGTACAAAGATGATCAAAGGTGCTTGCATCGATGTCGCACAAGTAGCCGAATACATGAACGCTGAGAACATAAATAGACATATTGTCGCGGGGCAGAAAGCAAATGGGATCGTGGAGCCGATGGGGGTCCGCAGTCCCTAAACATACAACAACTATGATGAGTTCAAGCCTTTACGCATTTTCCAAAAAAAGATGAAGGCACCGGAGGACGTAATCAATCCCGACAAGATTAAAATGATGCCATGGACCGTCCTCATCCGATGGCGAAGAAGACCACCAATGCACCAAAGACATCAAAATGATATGTAATTGCAAAGTTATTCTCGATAAAACAATAGTCAAAAAAAAAATATTCACACGTAGTGTCAGAAACTACAAGGGAGACTAGTGTTTTTGAACTACACTTTTGTAAATAATTTCGTATGCGTTAAAAATTACCTATATATATGAAATATAGATCTTGATGAGTTAAGTGAAGTTTCTCAGATTCATGACTATTTTTGAAACTTGGGGCGCCTAGGGCTTCAAAATGTCGTCCGAATATGTAAAATTCAAATTCCAAATTTCTGAAGTGAAAAGTTCTAAAATGAAAAAGTTGACACGCCGGGCGGGCATCCTAACCATTTTATAAAAAATTTATAACATTTTATAACAATTTATAACAATTTATAAATAATTTAGAACATTTTATAATAATTTATAAACAATTTATAACCACTTTTAAATAAATTTATAACAATTTATAACTATTTTATAACAATTTATAAATTTTTATAACAATTTAAATAATTTATAAATAATTTATAACCATATTTTATCTCTCAGATTCTCGAAATTTTACACGCCGGGCGGGCGTCTAAGCGCCCGGCCACGAAAACATAACCGTGGGCGGCACCCTTACCGCCCGCCACGGGCAATAAAGCTCCGTGGCGGCATCCTACCGCCTCCGCCATATGTAAAACCCATGTACTATAAATAGTACCCCCTCCCTTACTCCCTAAGTCCTTCGCCGCTGCTCACATCGGGACTCGAAGGGCTGCCCAATTTTTCCCCCGCCGGCCCGGCCGCTGCTCGATCCGGCCAGGTGCTCGCCTCCGCCCGCCTCGGCCGCTCGCGCCGAGACAAGTTCTCCTCGCTCTCGCTCACGCCGCCTCGCCTCTCGCTGCCTCTCGCTACCGCCACTGCCCCTCGCTCTCCAGGCGGAACCCTAACTCCGCTGACCGAGACGCGCCGCCGCCGTGCGCAAGGTGGTGCACGCCGGCGCATCTCGCTCCTGCCTTTCCTCCTCCCGGACTGCGTGCCGGGCCGTGCGCTCGCGGGTGCCCGCTCCCGGGCGCCTCGCCACCGCCCTCGCCCCCCGCCACCGCCCCTCGCTCGCCACCGCCCTCGCCCCCGCCACACGCCCCTCGCCACCGCCCTCGTCCCCTCGCCCTTCCTCCTCGCCTCGCCCCGCCCCCGGCCCCGCCGCCTGCGGTGGTGCTCAGTTTGCTGGTGCTCGTCGGAACTCCTAAACTCCGCCACGCTCTCGTGGTGCCCGCTGTGCCGCCTCGGTGCCCGTCCGCGGGTGCCGCCTGCAGCCGCCTCGCTGTGGTGCTCCATCTTCTTTCTCCTCTACCGCCTCGGGGGTTCTCGGCCCGGGTTAACTGCTCCTCCTCTCGGTTATCTCAGATTTTTATGATTCATGAAATTTTTTGTTTCACCGCCGCTATTGTTGCCTCACTAATGTCCGATGCGGATGCCAAATTGGATAATCCGATTAGTTGATAATCGCCTCGATGCCAAATTGACTGATTATTTATGTCCGTGATCCGCCATCGACCGCGATGCAAAAATTGGATAATCCGAAAGCATATTTGTCTTGGCCTGGGTTGGTGCACCGGTCATTAACTTGAATCTACTTGCTCTATGTCATTGATCCATTTTAGTTTGAAGTTGATATAGCCCTTCATGTCAAACCGAATTCACTTTGATATTGCCCCTTTATGTTTATCAGGGTTGATGATATTCACTTGAAAAGTAAATTCACTTCAACTATAAAAATCACTTGGGTTCTATGTCAAAACCGCTAGCTAGTGCCTTACCTAGTGCTGTCCATGAACTTCTATGTTGTCACCGCATATATGTCCATATAGTACCAAGTATCTATTCTCATATGTTGGCCTTTGACATGCATGTTGGTATAGTTTAAAAACCGTGTTAGTGTTGTCCTACTGTCATGGTTTGTCGAGGATGACCCCCTCGGGCTATGTTTAAACACCTATTCTCTCATGGCCGATACCTTACCTATATTCCATGTTAATTTTCTAATATTGAGCATATTTTTGATATATGTTGAAACCGTTCTACCTATTAGCCAATATGTTGATATATATGTTGACTCGTTGAAACCTTCCATGATTTTCTATTATATATGTTGGACATGTCACTCTAAATGTTGGTCTAGTGTTGCAAATATTAGCCAATTTGACCGCTTTTTTTGCTTGTACCCCACCGGCCATGTTTAAACTCATCCAAACTTGCTTGTACCTACACTTGGCTCTTTACCATAGTTGATGGCCTAATTAAACTTGAGTTCTTAGTTTACATGGGTTGATGGCTATAAACTTGCCTAGACTTGGCTAGACTTGGTCATGGGTCCCTATTTCACTATCTCAATGTTGATGGCCTAATTAACTTGAGTTCTTAGCTTTGCTATGGGGTCATAAGTAACCCTATTTAATTATTATTTCACTTTCTCATATGTCGATATTGCCCCTAAACTCTACTACTATTTTAAGCTTGGCATGGGGTCATTGTTTTCAAATATATATGCAATGATGTGAACCCATTAGTGCCGAGGCAAGGGCATATATGCAATGAAATGAACTTAATTATTGGGGCCGAGGCAAATGCTTGATGATGATTGAATGTCCCCTATATTTGGAAGCTTCTAAACTAGGGACGCTTGGCCAAAGCAAATCAGCTTTAGAAGCGATGTGATCACAAGGAGGCTATATCTCGAGCCAATCTTTTTATTTCTTCCGCAATTTTGAATTACGCTTGTGTATTCTCCTATATACTATAGTACTAAAGCACTATATATTTGTAGCTTGAAATGGCGAATGAACAAGAACAGCTTAGCTTGAAAAGGCGAATGAACAAGAACAAACGAAGCTTGAATGGGAGTCGCCTAGCTCTAGCAACGGAAGTGGTACGACTCGTACTCCCGAGTACGCAAGTTTTAGCCTCGATAGCCCGTGGTAAGGGTAGAAGGAAACGTACCGAGGAGAAGAAGATCTCATTTCAACCCGAGGGACGGCACCAAGAAAGAAGCGCCGGGTTAAGGAAGTACAGTTGAACGGCCCGCCACCGCCTCCCTCCACAAGGCAGCTCGAGCAACAACCCCTTCGGCCCACGGCCACCCTTCCCTAAAGCAAAGGGAGACAAGCCGAAGCGGAGAAGGGGAGACCGCAGGCGTAAGAAGATCAATGAGGTCCTTGTCATTCAAGAGTTGGGGCCGGGGTGAGCCATCCGCCGCCTCCCGGTCATCAGCGGCACACAAAGACTGTGTGTCGTGGTTTCAGGAAGGATAAGGTCTCCATTCTATCGAAGATCGAAAGCCGCCCCCAACACACGGCATAGTTATGGGTGTTTGGCGAGGTTTCGAAATGGTTCCTGTGATCCGCCAGCGCCGAAGGCGGGAAAAGGTGGAGTAGCATGTAAACTTCCTCAGAAGAAGCTTCCGAACTGTCTATAGGCTCAACGCACTTTTTACAAGAAAAAGGACGCCTACCCTCACCAAGTACAACATGATCCTCGGCGAAGTATGGGAAGAGTTCCGCCGTAAAGGCTAAACACGCCCGGCTAAAGGCTAAGAGCGAGAAGTTCTCCCAGCTAGCCAAACGGAACAAACTTCCTACTATTTGGCAGAGGGTACGCGGACACAAGTCGGCGCGGCGTGGTGGAAGAAAAGAAAAGATGTGAAGCCGGAGACGGATCCGATGAGAGGGTCAGTGGATGAAAGGACCCGGACTCTCTACGCCCACAAGCCTGCTAGCCGAGGCCGGCCCGTATGAAGGAGGTCGAGAAGAAGGTCATAGAGGCTACTACGCCTAAGAACAAATGGGACCCTCGAGATTCGTTGGGGATACCGACCGGCCGACGCTGCCTTGGGAAACCTCGAGGATCGCGTCGCCCATGGTGGCATGAGCCCGTGAAGAGTTGGGCGACGGTGGCCTCATGGCAGCCGATGCCACCGCATCACATGAGGCGAGGTACAAGGAGGGTCCGAGACGTGAAGGGCGGATGAGGCCTGCAGCAATGAGATCACAAATTCATCAAAGAGGCTCACGAGCAAATCGACCCCCCCGCATGGTCAAGTCCGAAGCGTATGTTCGCAACGCCAGTATGCTGCTCACCCCCCCGGAAGAACCCCAAGAGCACTCCGCCGATCGACAAAAAGACTCGGGTGGATGATCACCGAAGAGACACACCATGCAATATGTTGATACTGCCTGGGTGTTGGGCAAGAAAAAGGTAGTGGGCCAAGGGGTGGTATTTCCTCCCGGATCTTTGCAAAGAGTACGGCGCACGAGATCCCTCCGCACGTGTGCCAAGTCAACATTGCCTCGCGGTGCGCCTGCAACATGAAGACCGAGCCGGACTATCCCTGGCCATAACGAGGTGAACACTCTAGGAGCTGCCCAGGTTATGCAACGGTACGTGGGTCGGAGGTGGGACATTGAGCTCGAATATGTCGACGCTGACTCCACCTTCCTCCGCTCAACTGTAAAAGAAGATGTTAGCACGAATGACTCGCCAGTAATGCACTACCGACCCCTATGGTGCTCCGACGCATGATGAAGATGGTGGGGGACGCGCGGAGGCAACTGACTCCTCAAGCTGTTCCACGCTAAGGACCCGCAAGATTAGACGATCAGCCTCGTGAGCCGATTGGCCACGCGAGCCGGCACCGAGTGAGCCTCCAAGGAGGCGGCGACTCAGCACAAGCAGCACTCGGTGAGTCTAAGTGAGCCGACAGCCATACACCAAGAGCCGCACCTCAGCGCCTCGCAAGTATCCTCCGTGAGCCGGCTAACACCTCGAGCTCGTGAGCCGGCACATGAGGAGCAAAATTACATAAGTGAGGAAGCAACCAAAACACGCCAAGTCCCGAGGTGAGAGTAGGGGAGCGAGACACCGTGCCTACACTCAAGGCCCCAATGGATGCAACATATTCAAGCGCCGGGGAAGGTAGGAGCTCGACCTAGCAAACCCTCCAGCACCGAAGAAGCACACATTCGGAGTAAAGAGGAGGTCGCAGCACCCAAGTACCCGCCAAATTCGTGAGGCCCAAAGAAATAGATATTCGATCCGAAAGGTATGGCACCAAAACAACGAAGTTGTAATAAGTTATTAGCTACTCCTTTTCGCAACCCTAGGTAATTAACATTTGTACCGCCACTTTTGCGTGCCAAAAATCCCCACCTTTATAAGGGGTTGTCACGTACCCAATGCCTGCTCGCTCGAGTTTGGGAAGTTCATGATCCCAAAGGGCCTGTATTTCATCGTATGCCGAAAATCGAGAGATCCTGAAGTTCCATATGGTACATGGAGGCGAAAGCGTGGATTGTATAGCTTCGTCCTTCTTCCTAAGGAGTGCTTCACTACCCCATCGAAGCCCAGGCTCAACGACATTACATTCGGCGATGACATGTCGAGACTACTTTCGTCGACAGACATTGACGCCGCCCAAGTCACCTTGTTTACGTATGTAAGCGCCAATTTTACTTGCACATGTCCCTTGCATCCGTATATATAGATTCTTTCTTTCAAAGGTACCTATGCCACGCCCACATGTCCTTGTAGGTTGTGCAATCGATGCAGCCCGTAATAAACATCGGTGTTCTTTTTACCTCTCTCCAGGCACATCCGGTGAGAGACGCATCGGCCGGGTTATAAGCTTGGCGCGGACCATCCCGACCGGTCAACTTGACTGACGAGGAAAGACATTGTAAGATCCGGGATAAGAAATGAAAGAGCTAAGAAGTTGAGGCAGCGAATACGCCATATCGCTGATGAAAAGGTCAAGGAAAATGGGCCTCGATGTATTTCGCGCCTTTACCAATATGGAATGGGATGGTAGGACATTGATTCGCTTTCATGATCTTCTCGTGACGGAGGGCCAAGTATCTTTTGACTCACTACGAGGCACGAACCCGCCGGCTACCAAATAATAAAAAAAATCTTGAGATTGTAAGTGACGATGAAATTCTTATGCAATTATATACTAGAGTCGAATATCATATATATCGCTGACAATATAGTGTATTTCGCATGGGCCGCCATAAGAAATACTTGAAGGATTCAACCGCTGGGATCGCCGATCCGTATGTAAGGAGCGCAATGGAGATAGACTCAAAATCGCTTTAAATTTCCCCAGACGCAATGAAACATAGTTTTTTCTTAGTACCCACTACCTTGCTATATAGCTTCTCGATATTACCAATAACACCGGGTTTATTGTGTGCGCTAGGCCTCAAACAACTGCACGGATCAAACTTGTGTGGGATTCTTCGGCCCAGGAGTACCTCCTGGCCCGCGAAGGTACAAATCCAGCTACCGACAAAATTTCAAGGACACAAGGAACACGCTCACAGGTGATACAAAAAGGCAACCGACAAGATGCGGTTCAGGCATTTATACATCCGCAAGTTCGCTCTAGACATGGTAGTTCACGTAAAAAAGCCGTGATTTCAATCGACAAAGGAGTCGGGGCTGTCTTTAGAGTTTGGGCCGCTAAGGAGATGGAAAGAGCAGTCTTGCGCATTATCTTTCATCCAATAAATATATAGCTCGCAATGTTTGTAATGATATGTTGTAATTGAAAAACCAGTACATGCTGGATATGAATCCAATGGATCGATCGACGATCATGGTGAAACTTGTATATATGAATCGATGTATATATGTATATATGATGTATATTAGGAGTATATGTCCGTGTTATATATATGTGTGTATGGATTGATACATGTGTATATATATGTATATATATATATATATATATATATATATATTGGTATTTTTATTTTTTAAAATTGAAGCCGCGGGCAACATAATCCCCGCCTCGCCATGCAAAAAAGAATCTTAATCAGGCGGGCGCGAACGCGCCCGCCACGGCGGCAGTTTTTGGCGCGGGCGCGAAGTTACGCCGCCGCCATGGTTTACAATTTTACGCGGGCGTGGCACGGCCGCCACACGCGAAGGCCACGATTATCCGGTGGATCCGCTAGTGACGGGCAGCCGTGGCCCGCCACTAACAAATGCTTTTTTGCCCGCCACTAATGTTTTTTTGGGTACTAGTGCACCCCCACCCCACGCCGCCATAGGTAGAGGGAGTAGGCCCCACCCAACGCACGCCGCTAGCTTGAGGAGCGCATTCCTCGCCACATGCTACCACCCGTGATCTTGTATGCGCTAAAAAGTTCTTATATATGTTAGTAGGGTCTGTTCAACGCATCTTATATGCGTTGCCTAAAGTGGTATGCTATGTAAGATCTATTACAACACTTATTTATATGTTGGTAACATGTGGTAATAAGCGCTGCAAAGTTGCAACACATAATGTTTGATCATAGCAACAAATATATGTGTTTGTACGTGCACTATGTGTCAATAGCCCTTATGGTATGTTGTAAAATATAGATTTTGGTCTATTGCAACACTTATATGCATTGTGTAAGGAATAAACGATTCATTTATTAATATTATATAATTTTTTTGAGACAACAATAGAGATAATATTGTACAAAAAATGCAATACCATCCAAATAAAAAAAATAAGCACACTGAGCCATATATATATATATACTATAAATAATTTGTCACATTACAGCACCATCCAAATTCATGACACAATTTTTGTACATAGTACAAGTTCCTATGTGAGCAAATATAAAACATATAAAAGATCCCTCCGCATGCTAGCAGTCCTTCCTTCAGTTTAGTCCAGCATTCCACTAGTGTGATCATATATGTCTACCTTTCAATCTGCAAAATGAAAATTGAATTTATTAATATATGATGCACATGAGAACTAAAAATCATATTAAGTTATAGAAAAGACCGTACAAAAAGTTGAAGGCCACGCAACATAGACTCCTCCTTCTACATCTCTAAGAACCTTATAGTTTTTGTATGGTCGTATCAATGGTTCATCTTCTACCAATGCAAAACCAATAGAAACCATCCAAAATTCTTGCCTAGCTGAACACCATCATCAAGTTTCGCGGTTGGATCACAACTCACTAGTTTACCCATTGCAACAGTCTTATTTCGATTTTTCCATCTCTGCAAGTATACTTTTTGGTGCCAACCTGGTTCACATAAATATGCATACAAAAAATAAGCACATAATAGATCACAGTCTGTCCAAGAAATTAAATAATCATACCTTCATTGTATTGCCAGTTGACAAACTTGTTGTGACACGATGATGTTTCTAGAAAAGTATATATAGGGATTCTTAGACTCCAGTTGTAAGAACAAATAAGAAAAGGATAATATGAAGTTTTAAGAGATGTGTCTTATACATTAGTAGGTACTTGTAGCAGTAGACCTTTTGAGATCTTGTTCAGCTGGTAACATGTCAAAACAAAAAAAACTTAGTAGTGGAAAATAAGCTAACAAAAATATCAATGCTAAAAAAGATATTTACTTGGTACTGAGATGCTTCCAAAATTTGAGGGAGTAGCAGATGTTTCCTTTGCGACAACCTATATTATGTGCTAGTTTAATACAACAATTTGGTAAACTTCATATAACAGTATACTACTATTCTGTTAGGAAACTCAAAAAGCAGTGGGCAATAAATATCCAGCAATATGAACAAAAAATATATTGCTTTGCATCTGTATGTTAAGTTTGGTGTGCAACCTTATCCTTACTAAAATTATCTTTGTAATGTGCTGGTAGATCTTCACGCTCCACATAATCATCTTGCTCTGTCTATAGTGAATAAGAATAAATTAATATATTCTTTCACCAACAAAAATGGAATCACAATAGAGATAGGTTATTAAGGCCAAACACAGCATCAAGTAAACATCAACAAAATGGAATCACAATAGAGATAGGTTAACAAGACAAGCACAGTGTCAAGGGCAGTGATCCCGACCCACGGGCGTCGGCCCGGAGCTCGTGGTCCGCCTCCGCGGGTATGGGTCCGGGTAAACGCCGGGTTATTCCTCGACGGACTCCTCCGCCGGGTTATACCCCCGTGCTCGCGGGGCTTAGAGAGAAGAGAGAGGAGATTAGATGGGAATAATCTTGATTGCCTTCAACCGTAATGTTTGTTACAATATAAATAGCCTTGGGCTCAACTAATCTCCTAGAATTTAGAGATAAATTGGAAATAATAAAAAGGGAAACAAATATCTATTCTTATCTGATCTAGCCACCGCTGCCGGCTTATCCCTCCTGGCGCTGGCTGCCCTTCTCGGCGCATCGACATATCTGGCACGCCGGGCGCCGGACATACCGCCGTCCCCCTACATGACATCTCCCCTCAGAGGCAGCTGCCCCGAAGCCGGAAATGTGGAACCCGAACGGAAGGTGTCAACGCCCCTCCCAAGTCGCAGGCCGGGACCGGTCCTTCTAGTGAACGAAAGCACTTGACGCACACCGCGAGCAAGCCGGAACTTCACCGCCCTGGGTCTCGCTCCAAGGTGACAAAGACCATGGTGCAGCCGCGGCGCCGGGCGGTGTAGCAGCATGGGGAGCGCCGTGGTACTTTCTGAGGACCCCACATGGAAGACGCCGTGGATACGGCACGCGGTGGCAGCTCGAGGCGGACAACAACCCAGCTGATGAGCTCCAGCGACACGGTAGGCCCGTGAATATACTTGGGCCAGCTTGCCGGGCGCCTCGCTGGTGATGGAGGCAGGAGGACCGGCGACGGAGCCGGGCAAAGACTCCACCGCCGGGCCGTGACGCAATAAAAGACGTGCGGGCCCCGGTCGTAGTATTTTTCTCGGACCGCCTCGGGCTCGCCTCCCAGCCGATGGCGACATGACAGCGTAAGGGAACCTCAGCGCTTCCTCCATGGGCTCGAGCTCAGTGAGCCACACGCTGCCTCGCCCGCTCATAGGACCGGATGGACGGAGGGTCACGCCTATAGACGAGCGCGGAACCGCGCTGAGTCGCGGAGGGAGCCTCGCAGGCGTCGGTTGAAGATGTACTCTCGCCCACGGCAGCATCGCGAGCCATTGGCGCGGATCGATCACCGTGAGGCACCTCGTGTACATGATGATGACCCCGTTTCGCGACTCGGACCGCCATCGACCGAGGGTGGAAGGCCGACGCCATATGCGGCTCGGTCCCCATCACCATGTCATGAGCTCCTTCTAGAACTTGGAGGTGACACGACGTCAGCGTCCGACACCATGGATCGGCGGACACCATGGAGACGCACTATCTCTGCGAAGAAGCGCCCAGACGACGGACTCCGCCGAATAGGATGCGCCAAGGGAATAAAATGACAAGATTTCTGCTGAACCTCGCCCACCACCGCTCGCGATGACGGACTTGTTAATGCGATCTCCGGCAAGCCGACGAAGTCCAGCGGCCATCGCTCGATCTCGCACTCTCGGCGGAATCGGCAGAGGAAGGAGAAGGCCGGCCGGGTGGAGATGCTCTGACTTTGTGTCAGCCGCGTGTGGGGGCACTCAGCAACATAATCCTCGACCACCCGCTTCATGTTAGGAAAGTGAAAATCTCGGGCGAAGGCGGTGTCTGGTACGCTGCACCCCTTCATGTCCCTCGCCGATGGACAGCCAATAACTCCTCGGTTAGTGGGGAGGACGGGCGGCACGAAATCAGCCGCCGGGCGCATCGCACCATGCCATATCGACCACCGCCCCACGGGCGCCCTCGGAGCCCGCCTCGAGCTCGTTGCGGAGGGCTCACCGGCCGGTCGGTAGGCGCCGTCTCCTAACGCAGCCTCGGCCCAGACGCCAAACTGGGCGCAGAGAGGGCTGATAGCGCCCTGGCCGTCCGTGTGTCGCGGCGGAGTGCATCTCGCCACCACATTGAGGACCCGGCTTGTACTTTGACGGAGAAATCAAAGCCCAAAAAGCTTGCTCCACCCAATGATGCCGGAATCGTCGCGAGCCTTCGATCCAGGAAGAAGTACTTGAGGCTATAGTGGTCGGGTCTTGACGACGAACCGGGCGCCCTACAGCACGGCCGCTTAATGCCGCACCGCCATGACGAGGCCGATGAGCTCCCCGCCAGATGTCGCTTAAAGCCCGTGCCGGAGCGAGAGTCCTACTCAAGAACGCGATGGGGTGCCCTTCTTGACCAAAGACCGCACCGAAACGGTGGGAGGAGGCGCCGCACTCGACCACGAACAGCTTGGAGAAGTCCGCATGGCGCAGGACGGCCCGTGAGGGTGACCGGGCTCTTGAGCGCCGGTGGAAGGCGCCGCGGCGCCTTCGCCAGAGAAGCCGCCCTTCTTCAGAGGGTCAGCAGGGGCCGCCACCGCGTGGGATTTTAATCTAATCCAGGTAGTAGCCCGCCAGCCCGAGGAAGCCCCGCCGCCGCGAGACGGACCAAGGCGTGCCGGGCCAAGGATAGCCTCGCACCTTTGACGGATCCATGGCGACGCCGCCTCGAGATGACGTACAAGGTAGCTCACCGACGGCGCAATAACGCACACTTGGTGCGCTTTGAGGAACAAATTTTGGTGACGGCTAAAGCTCCTCGAGGATCGCTGATGTGGCGAAGGTGGTCGCCCAGTTTTGCCAGTAGATCAAAAATATCGTCAAAGAACACAAGAACAAACCGACGGGAAGGGGCGCTAAAGACGCTATTCATCAATGCCCGAACGCCGCAGGGCATTGCAATACCCCAAACGCATCACCAGAACTCAGGCCGCCGTGGGCGGAAGGCCGCCTTTGTGAATGTCCTCGACGCATCCGACTGTGGTAGCCGGATCGCAAGTCCGCCTTCGTGAAGAATCTCGCGCCATGGAGCTTCATCGAGGAGCTCATCCACCACCGAATAGGAATGCATCTCTGATGGTGAGCGCTGCTCACGCCTCAGGTCGACGCAAGCCGCCGAGCCACCTGCTTCTTGACGAGCACCGTGGAAGAGAACGCCGAATCACCCGACGAACGATGCCCCGCCCGCCATGGCCGGCATTGACGCCGAACTCGTCCCCTATGGCCGCCGGAGCGGTACGCTCCTCAAGCAACGGCAAAGCGCCCACTTGAGAACTATGCGATGGTCCGGAACGCCGGGTGGAAGTTCATCCGCGTTCGGGTGAAGACGCCGCCGCGAGACTGGAGCGGCATCAGGAGCGGCTCCGCCGCCGAAGGGCAGGCCAGGCCGGAGCAAAGAAGGACGCGATGGTCGCCCAGCAATAGAGCCCCCGCCCGCCAAATGCAGCGCCGCGCCACGAACAGCAAACCCAAGCGCAAGCAACATCCCAAACGAGCAACCGAGGTGCCCGCCACGCGTCTGAGGACGCACGTCGAACCTCGCCACCGCATGACGTAAGAGGTCGGCGAACGCCCGCCGCGGAACTGCAGATCGGCGCCGCGCCACAACCCCCGCAGACGCGATGCGCCACGCTGGCCACCGCCGCGGTGAGCCGCGGGCGGGCCGAACAGCCCGAACGTGGGCAGCCGCTCACCAATGAAGTTAAACGCCGAACCCGCTGTCGAGGAGGGCACCAGCACCGCTGTCCCGAGGCGCAAGCGACCTCGCAGCCGCCAGGTCCGAAACCCCGCACACCGCCCACAAATAAGGAATAAACAGGCCTCCGCCCCTCGGTTCGCCAGCCGCCGCGCCCTCGTCAAGCCGCACACCGCCGACGTGAAGATGCGTCAGCGCGCGTTGTACTCTCGTCGCCAGCAAGCACAACCCGAGGCGCGCGTTCTTGTTCCTCTGGCGCCGCGACCATGCCGCCGCCGCCCCCTCGGCAAGACTGGCGCACCGCGACCACCCGCCGGCCGGCAAAGCGCTAGCCAATGAGCCCTGGTGTAGGCGCAAGACGGGGCGAGCCGAGTCGGGTACCAACACTGTGCCGACCGACGACACATGTGCGTCACCCTGGCCGAGCCCACCGCCCACTTGCCGGGCGAAGCTCAGGCCACGCCAACGCCTCCGGTGGTGAATGCACACGGCGCGAATCAGGGGCGGAAGCGAGGCAGCCCCTAACCCTAGACCGATCCCCCAGGGGCCCACGCACGGACCAACATGCTCAAAGCGTTGGAGTCCCACTCCACTTTCGCCCGCCGCGGCACCCGACGCCCAAAGAGGATGATCAGCTGGCGTCCGCCCCAGACGACCGATCTTTGAAAACCCCCACGACGCGTCGCGATCCTCCCCAAGTTGATAGAACCACTCCCGCACCCTCGAGGCCGCAGGACTCCACCAGACGCCGCCCCCGCCATGACGTCAGCCTAAGTAGCAGATCTCGCACTTGTTAGAGGAAGAGGCGAGATCCGACTTGCCGCCGAACCGCTGGAACTCCATCTTCTGAACTTGGGGTGCCCAGTGCCACACCGTCCAATGGTTGGTGCCACCTCTCGACGACGGCCT
>JADLZK010006383.1:12500-64018 GCA_015847255.1 Hyparrhenia diplandra | reverse complement strand
TTTTACTTTTGTTACGTTGAATTATATCCTCGTTGGGCTTCCAACAGTCACTTTAGAGGCGACATCGATCTATCTTGGTCAAAAATCTGCCAATCGCTTAAATGTTGACGTAAATCGCACGAATGGAGGCCAAAATGGCATCTTTTGTCTATTCAAATACCGCCCATGTGATACCCTCGTAAGAATTTTACTTCTCGATACATTAAATTATATCCTATTGGGCTTCCAACAGTCACTTTTCGTGGCGATCGGATCTATCTTGGTCAAAATCCGCCAATCGCGAAAATCCGCCCGAACAGGCCAAAATGGCATCTTTTGTCTCTTCACCGCCCACGTGATACCCGTAAGAATTTTACTTTTCGATAACGTTAAATTACATCCCGTTGGGCTTCCAACAAAGTCACTTTTCGTGGCGACCGGATCTATCTTGGTCAAAAATCCGCCAATCTCCATAAATGTTGACAAAAATCACCTCGAACGGAGGCCGAATGACCTCTTTGAAAACCGTCAATTTTACGAGCCTTCGCGATGCCTATCGACATGGACTTATGGATTTCAAAATAGCTTTCTACTAGCTTCGCACGGAGTCCGTAATTACTACGATTGGAGTTACGGAACTCAAAAATGTCACCGCTTAGGAATCGTGATGTAAATTTCCCGAATGGAGGCCAAATGGCATCTTTGGGCTCCTTAGCCCCCCACGTGATAACCGTAAGAATTATACTTTTCGATCCTCTAAATTAGGTCATGTTAGGCTTCCAACAGTCACTTTTCATGGCGACCGGATCTATCTTGGTCAAAAATCCGCCAATCTCCGTAAATGTTGATAGAAATCGCCAAGGAGGCCAAATGGCATCTTTTGTCTCTTCACCGCCCACGTGATACCCAAAGAATTTTACTTTTGATGCGTTGAATTACATCCCGTTGGGCTTCCAACAGTCACTTTTCATGGCGACCGGATCTATCTTGGTCAAAAATCCGCCAATCGCCGAAATGTTGACGTAAATCTCGCACGAACCGAGGCCAAAATGGCATCTTTTGTCTCTTCAGCGCCCACGTGATACCCGTAAGAATTTTACATTTTGATACGTTGAATTACATCCTCGTTGGCTTCCAACAGTCACTTTTAGTGGCGACCGGATCTATCTTGGTCAAAAATCCGCCAATCGCCGTAAATGTTGATAGAAATCTCGCACGACGGGAGCCAAAATGGCATCTTTTTGTCTCTTCAACCGCCCATGTGATACCTCGTAAGAATTTTACTTTTGATACGTTGAATTACATCCTATTGGGCTTCCAACAGTCACTTTTAGTGGCGACCGGATCTATCTTGGTCAAAAATCGCTAATCGCGTAAATGTTGAAAGAAATCCACGAATGGAGGCCAAAATGGCATCTTTGTCTCTTCACCGCCCATGTGATACCCGTAAGAATTTTACTTTTCGATAATGTTAAATTACATCCTGTTGGGCTTCCAACAGTCACTTTTCATGGCGACCGGATCTATCTTGGTCAAAATCTGCCAATCTCCATAAATGTTGACGAATCCGCCCGAACAGAGGCCAAAATGGCATCTTTTGTCTCTTCACCGCCCACGTGATACCCGTAAGAATTTTACTTTTTGATAACGTTGAATTACATCCTGTTGGGCTTCCAACAGTCACTTTTCATGGCGACTAGATCTATCTTGGTCAAAAATCTTCCAATCGCTGAAATGTTGACAAATCGCATTTCAGGCCAAATGGCATCTTTTGTCTATTCAATTTTATGATACCCGTAAGAATTTTACTTCGATACAAAAATTACATCCTATTAGCTTCCAACAGTCACTTTTCATGGATTGGATCTATCTTAAATTAAAAAATGTCACCGCCAAATCGTGACGTAAATCGCCCGAATGGAGGCCAAATGGCATCTTTGTCTCTTAGCGCCCACGTGATACCAGAAGAATTATACTTTTCGATAACGTTAAATTACATCCTGTTGGGCTTCCAACAAAAATGTCACTTTTTCGTGATCCTATCTTGGTCAAAAATCCCCAATCTCCATAAATGTTGATAGAAATCCGCGAATCGGGAGGCCAAAATGACCTCTTTTGTCTCTTTGATAGCCTATGCCTATCGAATTTTACTTTTGGATTTCAAAAATAGAATTCTACTAGCTTTGCACGAGTCACTAATCACTGCGATTGGAGTTATCTTGGTCAAAAAATATCCACCGCTTAAAATGTTGATAGAAATCGGGAGGCCAAAATGGCATCTTTTGTCTCTTCAGCGCCCACGTGATACCGTAAGAATTTTACATTTTGATGCGTTGAATTACATCCTCGTTGGGCTTCCAACAGTCACTTTTCATGGCGACCGGATCTATCTTGGTCAAAAATCCGCCAATCGCCGTAAATGTTGATAGAAATCGCACAAGGGAGGCCAAATGGCATCTTTTGTCTCTTCACCGCCCACATGATACCCGTAAGAATTTTACTTTTGATACGTTGAATTACATCCTCGTTGGGCTTCCAACAGTCACTTTTAGTGGCGATCGGATCTATCTTGGTCAAAAAATCCGCCAATCGCCGTAAATGTTGATAGAAATCTGCACGAAGGGAGGCCAAAATGGCATCTTTTGTCTCTTCAAATACCCATGTGATACCCGTAAGAATTTTACATTTTGATACATTAAATTACATCCTATTGGGCTTCCAACAGTCACTTTTCGTGGCGATCGGATCTATCTTGGTCAAAAATCCGCCAATCGCTAGTAAATCTTGATAGAAATCGAACGGAGGCCAAAATGGCATCTTTTGTCTCTTCAGCCCACGTGATACCGTAAGAATTTTACTTTTCGATAACGTTAAATTACATCCCGTTGGGCTTCCAACAGTCACTTTTCGGGCGACCGGATCTATCTTGGTCAAAATCTGCCAATCTCCATAAATGCTGACGTAAATCCAAACGGGGCCAAAATGACCTCTTTTGAAAACCGTCTTTCAATTTTACGAGCCTTCGCGATGCCTATCGACATGGACTTATGGATTTCAAAAATATCTTTCTACTAGCTTCGCACGGAGTCCGTAATTAGTGGCGATTGGAGTTACGGAACTCAAAAAATGTCACCGCTAGGAATCGTGACGTAAATTTCCCTAATGGAGGCCAAAATGGCATCTTTGGGCTCCTTAGCTGCCCCACGTGATAACTTGTAAGAATTATACTTTTCGATCCTAAATTAGGTCATGTTAGGCTTCCAACAGTCACTTTTCATGGCGATCGGATCTATCTTGGTCAAAAATCCGCCAATCTCCATAAATGTTGATAGAAATCGCTCGAAGGAGGCCAAAATGGCATCTTTGTCTCTTCACCGCCCACGTGATACCTGAAGAATTTTACTTTTGATGCGTTGAATTACATCCTCGCTAGCTTCCAACAGTCACTTTTTGTGGCGATTGGATCTATCTTGGTCAAAAAATGTCCAATCGCCCGAAATGTTGACGTAAATTTCACGAAACGGAGGCCAAAATGGCATCTTTTGTCTCTTCACCTGCCCACGTGATACCCGTAAGAATTTTACTTTTTGATACGTTGAATTACATCCTCGTTGGGCTTCCAACAGTCACTTTTAGTGGCGATCGATCTATCTTGGTCAAAAATCCGCCAATCGCCGTAATGTTGATAGAAATCGCACGAAGGGAGGCCAAAATGGCATCTTTTGTCTCTTCACCGCCCATGTGATACCCGTAAGAATTTTACTTGATACGTTAAATTACATCCTATTGGGCTTCCAACAGTCACTTTTCGTGGCGACCGGATCTATCTTGGTCAAAATCTGCAAATCGCGAAATCGCCTCAACAGGCCAAAATGGCATCTTTTGTCTCTTCACCGCCCACGTGGTACCAGAAGAATTTTACTTTTCGATAATGTTAAATTACATCCTGTTGGGCTTCCAACAGTCACTTTTCATGGCGACCGGATCTATCTTGGTCAAAAATCTGCCAATCTCCATAAATGTTGACAGAAATCGGCCACGAACAGAGGCCAAAATGGCATCTTTTGTCTCTTCACCGCCCACGTGATACCGGTCGAATTTTACTTTTGATACGTTGAATTACATCCCCCAAGGCTTCCAACAGTCACTTTTAGTGGCGTCGGATCTATCTTGGTCAAAAATCTTCCAATCGCTAGAAATGTTGACGCCAATCTACACGAATGGAGGCCAAAATGGCATCTTTTGTCTATTCACCGCCCATGTGATACCCTTAAGAATTTTACTTCTCGATACATTAAATTACATCCTATTGGGCTTCCAACAGGTCACTTTTCGTGGCGATCGGATCTATCTTAGTTAAAAATCTGCCAATCGCCATAAATGCTGATAGAAATCGCCCGAACAGAGGCCAAAATGGCATCTTTTGTCTCTTCAAATGCCCACGTGATACCCGTAAGAATTTTACTTTTCGATAACGTTAAATTACATCCCGTTGGGCTTCCAACAGTCACTTTTCGTGGCGACTCGGATCTATCTTGGTCAAAAATCTGCCAATCTCCATAAATGTTGAAAGAAATCGCCTCGAATCCAGGCCAAAATGACCTCTTTTGAAAACCGTCAATTTTGCGAGCCCGCGATGCCTATCGAACATGGACTTATGGATTTCAAAATAGCTTTACATCCTACTAGCTTCAAACGGAGTCCGTAATCACACTACGATTGGAGTTACTTGTCTCAAAAAATGTCACCGCTAGGAATCGTGACGAAATTTCCCCGAATGGAGGCCAAAATGGCATCTTTGGGCTCCTTAGCTGCCCCACGTGATAACCCGTAAGAATTATACTTTTCGATCCTCTAAATTAGGTCCCGTTAGGCTTCCAACAGTCACTTTTCATGGCGACCGGATCTATCTTGGTCAAAAATCCGCCAATCTCCATCTATCTTGAAATGTTGATAGAAATCGTCAAAGGAGGCCAAAATGGCATCTTTTGTCTCTTCACCGCCCACGTGATACCCGTAAGAATTTTACTTTTGATGCGTTGAATTACATCCTGTTGGGCTTCCAACAGTCACTTTTCATGGCGACCGGATCTATCTTGGTCAAAAATCTGCCAATCGCCATAAATGTTGACGAAATCAAGCACGAACGGAGGCCAAAATGGCATCTTTTGTCTCTTCACGCCCACGTGATACCCTGTAAGAATTTTACTTTTTGATACGTTGAATTACATCCTCGTTGGGCTTCCAACAGTCACTTTTAGTGGCGATCGGATCTATCTTGGTCAAAAATCCGCCAATCGCCGTAAATGTTGATAGAAATCTCGCACGACGGAGGCCAAAATGGCATCTTTTGTCTCTTCACCGCCCATGTGATACCTGTAAGAATTTTACTTTGATACGTTAAATTACATCCTATTGGGCTTCCAACAGTCACTTTTTGTGGCGATCGGATCTATCTTGGTCAAAAAATCGCCAATCGCTAAATGTTGATAGAAATCGCCTCGAACAGAGGCCAAAATGGCATCTTTTGTCTCTTCAACGCCCACGTGGTACCTGTAAGAATTTTACTTTTCGATAATGTTAAATTACATCCTATTGGGCTTCCAACAGTCACTTTTCATGGCGACCGGATCTATCTTGGTCAAAAATCTGCCAATCTCCATAAATGTTGACAAATCTCCTCGAACAGAGGCCAAAATGGCATCTTTTGTCTCTTCAAATTTGCCCACGTGATACCCGTCAGAATTTTACTTTTTGATACGTTGAATTACATCCTGTTGGGCTTCCAACAGTCACTTTTAGTGGCGTCTAGATCTATCTTGGTCAAAAAATCTTCCAATCGCTAGAAATGTTGACGAAATCACAATCGATGGAGGCCAAAATGGCATCTTTTGTCTATTCAAATTTGCCCATGTGATACCCGTAAGAATTTTACTTCTTCGATACATTAAATTACATCCTATTGGGCTTCCAACAGTCACTTTTCGTGGCGACCGGATCTATCTTAGTTAAAAAATCGCCAATCGCGAAATCTCGCCCGAACAGAGGCCAAAATGGCATCTTTTGTCTCTTCACGCCCACGTGATACCCGTAAGAATTTTACTTTTCGATAACGTTAAATTACATCCCGTTGGGCTTCCAACAGTCACTTTTCGTGGCGACTGGATCTATCTTGGTCAAAAATCCGCCAATCTCCATAAATGTTGAAAGAAATCGCCCGAACGAGGCCAAATGACCTCTTTTGAAAACCGTCAATTTTGATAGCCTTCGCGATGCCTTTTTGGACTTATGGATTTCAAAAATAGCTTTCTACTAGCTTTCCAACAGAGTCCGTAATCACTACGATTGAGTTATCTTGGTCAAAAAATATCACCGCTAGGAATCGTGATAGAAATTTCCCCGAATGGAGGCCAAAATGGCATCTTTGGGCTCCTTAGCTGCCCCACGTGATAACTGTAAGAATTATACTTTTCGATCCTCTAAATTAGGTCCTGTTGGGCTTCCAACAGTCACTTTTCATGGCGATGGATCTATCTTGGTCAAAAATCCGCCAATCTCCGAAATGTTGATAGAAATCGCGACGAAGGGAGGCCAAAATGGCATCTTTGTCTCTTCACTGCCCACGTGATACCCTGTAAAGAATTTTACTTTTTGATGTGTTGAATTACATCCTATTGGGCTTCCAACAGGTCACTTTTCGTGGCGACCGGATCTATCTTGGTCAAAAATCTGCCAATCGCCAGAAATGTTGATAGAAATCTGCTCGAAGGAGGCCAAAATGGCATCTTTTGTCTCTTCACTGCCCACGTGATACCTGTAAGAATTTTACATTTTGATGCGTTGAATTACATCCTATTGGGCTTCCAACAGGTCAATTTTCGTGGCAACCGGATCTATCTTGGTCAAAAATCTGCCAATCGCCAGAAATGTTGATAGAAATCGCACGACGGGAGGCCAAAATGGCATCTTTTGTCTCTTCAGCCGCCCACGTGATACCCGTAAGAATTTTACTTTTCGATAACGTTAAATTACATCCTGTTGGGCTTCCAACAGGTCACTTTAGTGGCGACCGGATCTATCTTGGTCAAAAATCTGCCAATCTCCATAAATGTTGACGAAATCGCCCGAACGGAGGCCAAAATGACCTCTTTTGAAAACCGTCAATTTTACGAGCCTTGTGATGCCTATCGAATTGGACTTATGGATTTCAAAAATATATTCTACTAGCTTCGCACGGAGTCACTTTACTACGATTGGAGTTACGGAACTCAAAAAATGTCACCGCTAGGAATCGTGACGTAAATTTCCCGAATGGAGGCCAAAATGGCATCTTTTGGCTCCTTAGCCGCCCCACGTGATAACCGTAAGAATTATACTTTTCGATCCTCTAAATTAGGTCATGTTAGGGCTTCCAACAGGTCACTTTTCATGGCGATCGGATCTATCTTGGTCAAAAATCCGCCAATCTCCATAAATGTTGATAGAAATCTGCCGAAAGGGAGGCCAAAATGGCATCTTTTGTCTCTTCACTGCCCACGTGATACCCGTAAGAATTTTACTTTTGATGCGTTGAATTACATCTGTTGGGCTTCCAACAGTCACTTTTTGTGGCGACCGGATCTATCTTGGTCAAAAATGCCAATCGCCAGAAATGTTGATGTAAATCTGCCGAATGGAGGCCAAAATGGCATCTTTTGTCTCTTCACCGCCCACGTGATACCCAGAAGAATTTTACTTTTTGATACGTTGAATTACATCCTGTTGGGCTTCCAACAGTCACTTTTCAGTGGCGATCGGATCTATCTTGGTCAAAAATCCGCCAATCGCCGTAAATGTTGATAGAAATCTGCACGACGGAGGCCAAAATGGCATCTTTTGTCTCTTCACGCCCATGTGATACCTGTAAGAATTTTACTTCTTGATACATTAAATTACATCCTATTGGGCTTCCAACAGTCACTTTTTGTGGCGACCGGATCTATCTTGGTCAAAAATCTGCCAATCGCCAGAAATGTTGATAGAAATCCGAACAGGGAGGCCAAAATGGCATCTTTTGTCTCTTCACCGCCCACGTGGTACCCGTAAGAATTTTACTTTTCGATAATGTTAAATTACATCCTGTTGGGCTTCCAACAGTCACTTTTCATGGCGACCGGATCTATCTTGGTCAAAAATCTGCCAATCTCCATAAATGTTGACAGAAATCTGCCCGAACAGAGGCCAAAATGGCATCTTTGTCTCTTCACCGCCCACGTGATACCCGTCGAGAATTTTACTTTTTGATACGTTGAATTACATCCTGTTGGGCTTCCAACAGTCACTTTTAGTGGCGTCTAGATCTATCTTGGTCAAAAAAAATCTTCCAATCGCTAGAAATGTTGACGTAAATCTACACGAATGGAGGCCAAAATGGCATCTTTTGTCTATTCACCGCCCATGTGATACCCGTAAGAATTTTACTTCTCGATACATTAAATTACATCCTATTGGGCTTCCAACAGGTCACTTTTCGTGGCGACTGGATCTATCTTAGTTAAAAATCTGCCAATCGCCCAGAAATCTGCGAACAGAGGCCAAAATGGCATCTTTTGTCTCTTCACCGCCCACGTGATACCCGTAAGAATTTTACTTTTCGATAACGTTAAATTACATCCCGTTGGGCTTCCAACAGTCACTTTTCGTGGCGATCGGATCTATCTTGGTCAAAAATCTGCCAATCTCCATAAATGTTGAAAGAAATCTGCCCGAACGGAGGCCAAAATGACCTCTTTTGAAAACCGTCAATTTTGCGAGCCTTCGCGATGCCTATCGAATGGACTTATGGATTTCAAAAATAGCTTTCTACTAGCTTTGCACGGAGTCCGAATCACTACGATTGGAGTTACTTGGTCAAAAAATATCACCGCTAGGAATCGTGACGAAATTTCCTCGAATGGAGGCCAAAATGGCATCTTTGGGCTCTTTAGCTGCCCACGTGATAACCGTAAGAATTATACTTTTCGATCCTCTAAATTAGGTCCTGTTGGGCTTCCAACAGTCACTTTTCATGGCGACCGGATCTATCTTGGTCAAAAATCCGCCAATCTCCGAAAATGTTGATAGAAATCTGCTCGCCCGAAGGGAGGCCAAAATGGCATCTTTTGTCTCTTCAGCTGCCCACGTGATACCCGTAAGAATTTTAACTTTTGATGCGTTGAATTACATCCTGTTGGGCTTCCAACAGTCACTTTTCATGGCGATCGGATCTATCTTGGTCAAAAATCTGCCAATCGCCAGAAATGTTGACAGAAATCTGCACGAACGGAGGCCAAAATGGCATCTTTTGTCTCTTCAGCTGCCCACGTGATACCTGTAAGAATTTTACTTTTGATACGTTGAATTACATCCTGTTGGGCTTCCAACAGTCACTTTTAGTGGCGATCGGATCTATCTTGGTCAAAAATCTGTCAATCGCCAGAAATGTTGATAGAAATCTGCACGAATGGAGGCCAAAATGGCATCTTTTGTCTCTTCAGCTGCCCATGTGATACCTGTAAGAATTTTACTTCTTGATACGTTAAATTACATCCTATTGGGCTTCCAACAGGTCACTTTTTGTGGCGACTGGATCTATCTTGGTCAAAAATCTGCCAATCGCCAGAAATCTTGCCCGAACGAGGCCAAAATGGCATCTTTTGTCTCTTCAAATTAACACGTGGTACCTGTAAGAATTTTACTTTTCGATAATGTTAAATTACATCCTGTTGGGCTTCCAACAGGTCACTTTTCATGGCGATCGGATCTATCTTGGTCAAAAATCTGCCAATCTCCATAAATGTTGACAGAAATTCGCCTCGAACAGAGGCCAAAATGGCATCTTTTGTCTCTTCACCGCCCACGTGATACCGTCGAGAATTTTACTTTTTGATACGTTGAATTACATCCTGTTGGGCTTCCAACAGTCACTTTTAGTGGCGTCTAGATCTATCTTGGTCAAAAATCTTCCAATCGCTAGAAATGTTGACCAAATCTACACGAATGGAGGCCAAAATGGCATCTTTTGTCTATTCAAATTTATGTGATACCCGTAAGAATTTTACTTCTCGATACATTAAATTACATCCTATTGGGCTTCCAACAGGTCACTTTTCATGGCGACTGGATCTATCTTAGTTAAAAATCTGCCAATCGTTGATAGAAATCTGCCCGAACAGAGGCCAAAATGGCATCTTTTTGTCTCTTCACCGCCCACGTGATACCTGTAAGAATTTTACTTTTCGATAACGTTAAATTACATCCCGTTGGGCTTCCAACAGGTCACTTTTCATGGCGATCGGATCTATCTTGGTCAAAAATCTGCCAATCTCCATAAATGTTGAAAGAAATCTCCTCGAACGGAGGCCAAAATGACCTCTTTTGAAAACCGTCAATTTTGCGAGCCTTCGCGATGCCTATCGAACATGGACTTATGGATTTCAAAAATAGCTTTCTACTAGCTTTGCACGGAGTCACTTTTCGTCACTACGATTGGAGTTATCTTGGTCAAAAAATATCACCGCTAGGAATCGTGACGTAAATTTCCACTGAATGGAGGCCAAAATGGCATCTTTGGGCTCTTTAGCCGCCCCACGTGATAACTGTAAGAATTATACTTTTCGATCCTCTAAATTAGGTCCTGTTGGGCTTCCAACAGTCACTTTTCATGGCGACTGGATCTATCTTGGTCAAAAATCCGCCAATCTCCGTAAATGTTGATAGAAATCTGCTCGAAGGGAGGCCAAAATGGCATCTTTTATCTCTTCACCGCCCACGTGATACCTGTAAGAATTTTACTTTTGATGCGTTGAATTACATCCTGTTGGGCTTCCAACAGTCACTTTTTGTGGCGGCTGGATCTATCTTGGTCAAAAATCTGCCAATCGCGCGAAATGTTGATAGAAATCTGCACGAACGGAGGCCAAAATGGCATCTTTTGTCTCTTCACGCCCACGTGATACCCTGTAAGAATTTTATTTCTTGATACGTTGAATTACATCCCTGTTGGGCTTCCAACAGTCACTTTTAGTGGCGATCGGATCTATCTTGGTCAAAAATCTGTCAATCGCCAGAAATGTTGATAGAAATCGCACGACGGGAGGCCAAAATGGCATCTTTTGTCTCTTCACCTGCCCATGTGATACCCGTAAGAATTTTACTTCTTGATACGTTAAATTACATCCTATTAGGGCTTCCAACAGTCACTTTTAGTGGCGATCGGATCTATCTTGGTCAAAAATCTGCCAATCGCCAGAAATCTGCCCGAATGGAGGCCAAAATGGCATCTTTTGTCTCTTCACCGCCCACGTGGTACCCGTAAGAATTTTACTTTTCGATAATGTTAAATTACATCCTGTTGGGCTTCCAACAGTCACTTTTCATGGCGATTGGATCTATCTTGGTCAAAAATCTGCCAATCTCCATAAATGTTGACGAAATCGCCTCGAACAGAGGCCAAAATGGCATCTTTTGTCTCTTCAAATGCCCACGTGATACCCGTCAAAATTTTACTTTTTGATACGTTGAATTATATCCTGTTGGGCTTCCAACAGGTCACTTTTAGTGGCGTCTAGATCTATCTTGGTCAAAAATCTTCCAATCGCTAGAAATGTTGACAGAAATCTGCACGAATGGAGGCCAAAATGGCATCTTTTGTCTATTCAGCTGCCCATGTGATACCTGTAAGAATTTTACTTCTCGATACATTAAATTACATCCTATTGGGCTTCCAACAGGTCACTTTTCGTGGCGACTGGATCTATCTTAGTTAAAAATCTGCCAATCGCCAGAAATCTGCCCGAACAGAGGCCAAAATGGCATCTTTTGTCTCTTCAGCCGCCCACGTGATACCTGTAAGAATTTTACTTTTCGATAACGTTAAATTACATCCTGTTGGGCTTCCAACAGGTCACTTTTCGTGGCGATCGGATCTATCTTGGTCAAAAATCTGCCAATCTCCATAAATGTTGAAAGAAATCGCCCGAACGGAGGCCAAAATGACCTCTTTTGAAAACCGTCAATTTTGCGAGCCTTCGCGATGCCTATCGGGCTTCCAACGACATGGACTTATGGATTTCAAAAATAGCTTTCTACTAGCTTCGCAACGGAGTCAATCACTACGATTGGAGTTACGGAACTCAAAAAATATCACCGCTAGGAATCGTGACAGAAATTTCCCTGAATGGAGGCCAAAATGGCATCTTTGGGCTCCTTAGCTGCCCCACGTGATAACTGTAAAGAATTATACTTTTCGATCCTCTAAATTACGTCCTGTTGGGCTTCCAACAGGTCACTTTTCATGGCGACCGGATCTATCTTGGTCAAAAATCCGCCAATCTCCGAAATGTTGATAGAAATCGCTCGAAGGGAGGCCAAAATGGCATCTTTTGTCTCTTCACCGCCCACGTGATACCTGTAAGAATTTTACTTTTTGATGCGTTGAATTACATCCTGTTGGGCTTCCAACAGGTCACTTTTCGTGGCGACCGGATCTATCTTGGTCAAAAATCTGCCAATCGCCCGAAAATGTTGATAGAAATCCGCTCGAAGGGAGGCCAAAATGGCATCTTTTGTCTCTTCACCGCCCACGTGATACCTGTAAGAATTTTACATTTTGATGCGTTGAATTACATCCTGTTGGGCTTCCAACAGGTCAATTTTCATGGCAACTGGATCTATCTTGGTCAAAAATCTGCCAATCGTCGAAAATGTTGACGTAAATCACGCACGAACGGATGCCAAAATGGCATCTTTTGTCTCTTCACTGCCCACATGATACCCGTCGAATTTTACTTTTTGTTACGTTGAATTATATCCTGTTGGGCTTCCAACAGGTCACTTTTAGAGGCGACCGGATCTATCTTGGTCAAAAATCTGCCAATCGCCCGTAAATGTTGACAAAATCTGCACGAATGGAGGCCAAAATGGCATCTTTTGTCTATTCAGCGCCCATGTGATACCCGTAAGAATTTTACTTCTCGATACATTAAATTATATCCTATTGGGCTTCCAACAGGTCACTTTTCATGGCGACCGGATCTATCTTGGTCAAAAATCTGCCAATCGCCAAAATCTGCCCCTCGAACAGAGGCCAAAATGGCATCTTTTGTCTCTTCACGCCCACGTGATACCTGTAAGAATTTTACTTTTCGATAACGTTAAATTACATCTGTTGGGCTTCCAACGAGGTCACTTTTCATGGCGACTGGATCTATCTTGGTCAAAAATCTGCCAATCTCCATAAATGTTGACCAAATCTGCGCCGAACGGAGGCGAATGACCTCTTTTGAAAACCGTCAATTTTACGAGCCTTCGCGATGCCTATCGAGACATGGACTTATGGATTTCAAAAATAGCTTTCTACTAGCTTCGCACGGTCAAAATCCGTAATTACTACGATTGGAGTTACTTAAACTCAAAAAATGTCACCGCTAGGAATCATGACAAAAAATTTCCCTGAATGGAGGCCAAAATGGCATCTTTGGGCTCCTTAGCTGCCCCACGTGATAACCGTAAGAATTATACTTTTTGATCCTCTAAATTAGGTCATGTTAGGCTTCCAACAGTCACTTTTCATGTTGATTTGGATCTATCTTGGTCAAAAATCCGCCAATCTCCGAAATGTTGATAGAAATCGCTCGAAGGGAGGCCAAAATGGCATCTTTTGTCTCTTCAAATTTGCCCACGTGATACCCAGTAAGAATTTTACTTTTTGATGCGTTGAATTACATCTGTTGGGCTTCCAACAGGTCACTTTTGTGGCGACTGGATCTATCTTGGTCAAAAATCTGCCAATCGCCAAAATGTTGACAGAAATCTGCACGAAACGGAGGCCAAAATGGCATCTTTTGTCTCTTCAGTTGCCCACGTGATACCTGTAAGAATTTTACTTTTTGATACGTTGAATTACATCCTGTTGGGCTTCCAACAGGTCACTTTTAGTGGCGACTGGATCTATCTTGGTCAAAAATCTGTCAATCGCCATAAATGTTGATAGAAATCGCACGACGGGAGGCCAAAATGGCATCTTTTGTCTCTTCATTTGCCCATGTGATACCTGGTAAAAATTTTACTTCTTGATACGTTAAATTACATCCTATTGGGCTTCCAACAGTCACTTTTGTGGCGATGGATCTATCTTGGTCAAAAATCGCCAATCGCGAAATCTGCCCGAACAGAGGCCAAAATGGCATCTTTTGTCTCTTCAGCTGCCCACGTGGTACCTGTAAGAATTTTACTTTTCGATAATGTTAAATTACATCCTGTTGGGCTTCCAACAGGTCACTTTTCATGGCGACTGGATCTATCTTGGTCAAAAATCTGCCAATCTCCATAAATGTTGATAAATCTGCCCGAACGTAGGCCAAAATGGCATCTTTTGTCTCTTCAGCGCCCACGTGATACCCGTCGAATTTTACTTTTTGATACGTTGAATTACATCCTGTTGGGCTTCCAACAGTCACTTTTAGTGGCGTCTAGATCTATCTTGGTCAAAAATCTTCCAATCGCTAGAAATGTTGATAAAATCTGCGCACGAATGGAGGCCAAAATGGCATCTTTTGTCTATTCAATTTGCCCATGTGATACCTGTAAGAATTTTACTTCTCGATACATTAAATTACATCCTATTGGGCTTCCAACAGGTCACTTTTCGTGGCGACTGGATCTATCTTAGTTAAAAATCTGCCAATCGCCAGAAATCTGCCCGAACAGAGGCCAAAATGGCATCTTTTGTCTCTTCAGCTGCCCACGTGATACCTGTAAGAATTTTACTTTTCGATAACGTTAAATTACATCCTGTTGGGCTTCCAACAGTCACTTTTCGTGGCGACCGGATCTATCTTGGTCAAAAATCTGCCAATCTCCATAAATGTTGAAAGAAATGGCATCCTCGAACGGAGGCGAAAATGACCTCTTTTTGAAAACCGTCAATTTTGCGAGCCTTCGCGATGCCTATCGAGACATGGACTTATGGATTTCAAAAATAGCTTTCTACTAGCTTCGCACGGAGTCCAGAATCACTACGATTGGAGTTACGAAACTCAAAAAATGTCACCGCTAGGAATCGTGACAGAAATTTCCCTGAATGGAGGCCAAAATGGCATCTTTGGGCTCCTTAGCTGCCCCACGTGATAACTGTAAGAATTATACTTTTCGATCCTCTAAATTAGGTCCTGTTGGGCTTCCAACAGGTCACTTTTCATGGCGACTGGATCTATCTTGGTCAAAAATCCGCCAATCTCCAGGAAATGTTGATAGAAATCGCTCGAAGGGAGGCCAAAATGGCATCTTTTGTCTCTTCAGCTGCCCACGTGATACCTGTAAGAATTTTACTTTTTGATGCGTTGAATTACATCCTGTTGGGCTTCCAACAGGTCACTTTTCGTGGTGACTGGATCTATCTTGGTCAAAAATCTGCCAATCGCCAGAAATGTTGATAGAAATCTGCTCGAAGGGAGGCCAAAATGGCATCTTTTGTCTCTTCAGCTGCCCACGTGATACCTGTAAGAATTTTACATTTTGATGCGTTGAATTACATCCTGTTGGGCTTCCAACAGGTCAATTTTCGTGGCAACTGGATCTATCTTGGTCAAAAATCTGCCAATCGTCAGAAATGTTGACAGAAATCTGCACGAACGGATGCCAAAATGGCATCTTTTGTCTCTTCAGCTGCCCACATGATACCTGTCAGAATTTTACTTTTTGTTACGTTGAATTATATCCTGTTGGGCTTCCAACAGGTCACTTTTAGAGGCGACTGGATCTATCTTGGTCAAAAATCTGCCAATCGCCCGGAAATGTTGATGTAAATCGCACGAATGGAGGCCAAAATGGCATCTTTTGTCTATTCAGCTGCCCATGTGATACCTGTAAGAATTTTACTTCTCGATACATTAAATTATATCCTATTGGGCTTCCAACAGGTCACTTTTCGTGGCGACTGGATCTATCTTGGTCAAAAATCTGTCAATCGCCGAAATCTGCCCGAACGAAGGCCAAAATGGCATCTTTTGTCTCTTCAGCTGCCCACGTGATACCTGTAAGAATTTTACTTTTCGATAACGTTAAATTACATCCTGTTGGGCTTCCAACAGGTCACTTTTCATGGCGACCGGATCTATCTTGGTCAAAAATCTGCCAATCTCCATAAATGTTGACGTAAATCTACCCGAACGGAGGCCAAAATGACCTCTTTTGAAAACCGTCAATTTTACGAGCCTTCGCGATGCCTATCGACATGGACTTATGGATTTCAAAAATAGCTTTCTACTAGCTTCGCACGGAGTCCAGAATTACTACGATTGGAGTTACGGAACTCAAAAAATGTCACCGCTAGGAATCGTGACGTAAATTTCCTCGAATGGAGGCCAAAATGGCATCTTTGGGCTCCTTAGCTGCCCCACGTGATAACGTAAGAATTATACTTTTCGATCCTCTAAATTAGGTCATGTTAGGCTTCCAACAGGTCACTTTTCATGGCGACCGGATCTATCTTGGTCAAAAAATCCGCCAATCTCCGAAATGTTGATAGAAATCTGCTCGAAGGGAGGCCAAAATGGCATCTTTTGTCTCTTCAATTGCCCACGTGATACCTGTAAGAATTTTACTTTTTGATGCGTTGAATTACATCCTGTTGGGCTTCCAACGAGGTCACTTTTTGTGGCGATCTCTATCTTGGTCAAAAATTTGCCAATCGCCGAAATGTTGGCAAAATCGCCTCGAACGAGGCCAAAATGGCATCTTTTGTCTCTTCATTTGCCCACGTGATACCTGTAAGAATTTTACTTTTTGATACGTTGAATTACATCCTGTTGGGCTTCCAACAGGTCACTTTTAGTGGCGACTGGATCTATCTTGGTCAAAAATCTGTCAATCGCCAGAAATGTTGATAGAAATCTGCACGACGGGAGGCCAAAATGGCATCTTTTGTCTCTTCAGCTGCCCATGTGATACCTGTAAGAATTTTACTTCTTGATACGTTAAATTACATCCTATTGGGCTTCCAACAGGTCACTTTTCATGGCGACTGGATCTATCTTGGTCAAAAATCTGCCAATCGCGCGAAATCTGCCCGAACAGGCCAAAATGGCATCTTTTGTCTCTTCAAATGCCCACGTGGTACCTGTAAGAATTTTACTTTTTCGATAATGTTAAATTACATCCTGTTGGGCTTCCAACAGGTCACTTTTCATGGCGACTGGATCTATCTTGGTCAAAAATCTGCCAATCTCCATAAATGTTGACAGAAATCTGCCCGAACAGAGGCCAAAATGGCATCTTTTGTCTCTTCAGCTGCCCACGTGATACCTGTCAGAATTTTACTTTTTGATACGTTGAATTACATCCTGTTGGGCTTCCAACAGGTCACTTTTAGTGGCGTCTAGATCTATCTTGGTCAAAAATCTTCCAATCGCTAGAAATGTTGACAGAAATCTGCACGAATGGAGGCCAAAATGGCATCTTTTGTCTATTCAGCTGCCCATGTGATACCTGTAAGAATTTTACTTCTCGATACATTAAATTACATCCTATTGGGCTTCCAACAGGTCACTTTTCATGGCGACTGGATCTATCTTAGTTAAAAATCTGCGCAAATCGCCAAAATCTGCCCGAACGAGAGGCCAAAATGGCATCTTTTGTCTCTTCAGCTGCCCACGTGATACCTGTAAAAATTTTACTTTTCGATAACGTTAAATTACATCCTCGTTGGGCTTCCAACAGGTCACTTTTCATGGCGATTGGATCTATCTTGGTCAAAAATCCGCCAATCTCCATAAATGTTGAAAGAAATCGCCCGAACGGAGGCCAAATGACCTCTTTTGAAAACCGTCAATTTTGCGAGCCTTGATACCCCTATCGAATTGGACTTATGGATTTCAAAAATAGCTTTCTACTAGCTTCCAACGGAGTCACTTTTCACTACGATTGGAGTTACGAAACTCAAAAAATGTCACCGCTAGGAATCGTGACAAATTTCCACGAATGGAGGCCAAAATGGCATCTTTGGGCTCCTTAGCTGCCCCACGTGATAACTGTAAAGAATTATACTTTTCCATCCTCTAAATTAGGTCCTGTTGGGCTTCCAACAGGTCACTTTTCATGGCGATCGGATCTATCTTGGTCAAAAATCCGCCAATCTCCAGAAATGTTGATAGAAATCTGCTCGAAGGGAGGCCAAAATGGCATCTTTTGTCTCTTCACCGCCCACGTGATACCCTGTAAGAATTTTACTTTTTGATGCGTTGAATTACATCCTGTTGGGCTTCCAACAGGTCACTTTTCATGGCGACTGGATCTATCTTGGTCAAAAATCTGCCAATCGCCAGAAATGTTGATAGAAATCTGCTCGAAGGGAGGCCAAAATGGCATCTTTTGTCTCTTCAGCTGCCCACGTGATACCTGTAAGAATTTTACATTTTGATGCGTTGAATTACATCCTGTTGGGCTTCCAACAGGTCAATTTTCGTGGCAACTGGATCTATCTTGGTCAAAAATCTGCCAATCGTCAGAAATGTTGACAGAAATCTGCACGAACGGAGGCCAAAATGGCATCTTTTGTCTCTTCAGCTGCCCACATGATACCTGTCAGAATTTTACTTTTTGTTACGTTGAATTATATCCTGTTGGGCTTCCAACAGGTCACTTTTAGTGGCGACTGGATCTATCTTGGTCAAAAATCTGCCAATCGCCAGAAATGTTGACAGAAATCTGCACGAATGGAGGCCAAAATGGCATCTTTTGTCTATTCAGCTGCCCATGTGATACCTGTAAGAATTTTACTTCTCGATACATTAAATTATATCCTATTGGGCTTCCAACAGGTCACTTTTCGTGGCGACTGGATCTATCTTGGTCAAAAATCTGCCAATCGCGAAATCGCCCCGAACGAGGGCCAAAATGGCATCTTTTGTCTCTTCACCGCCCACGTGATACCTATAAGAATTTTACTTTTCGATAACGTTAAATTACATCCTGTTGGGCTTCCAACAGGTCACTTTTCATGGCGATGGATCTATCTTGGTCAAAAATCTGCCAATCTCCATAAATGTTGACAAATCGCCCGAACGGAGGCGAAATGACCTCTTTTGAAAACCGTCAATTTTACGAGCCTTCGCGATGCCTATCAGACATGGACTTATGGATTTCAAAAATAGCTTTCTACTAGCTTCCACGGTCGGAGTCGAATTACTACGATTGGAGTTACGGAACTCAAAAATGTCACCGCTAGGAATCGTGACGTAAATTTCCCCTGAATGGAGGCCAAAATGGCATCTTTGGGCTCCTTAGCTGCCCCCGTGATAACTGTAAGAATTATACTTTTCGATCCTCTAAATTAGGTCATGTTAGGCTTCCAACAGGTCACTTTTCATGGCGACTGGATCTATCTTGGTCAAAAATCCGCCAATCTCCGAAATGTTGATAGAAATCTGCTCGAAGGGAGGCCAAAATGGCATCTTTTGTCTCTTCACCGCCCACGTGATACCTTTGTAAGAATTTTACTTTTTGATGCGTTGAATTACATCCTGTTGGGCTTCCAACGGTCACTTTTCATGGCGATGGATCTATCTTGGTCAAAAATCTGCCAATCGCCGAAATGTTGACGTAAATCTGCAAACGGAGGCCAAAATGGCATCTTTTGTCTCTTCAGTTGCCACGTGATACACGTAAGAATTTTACTTTTGATACGTTGAATTACATCCTGTTGGGCTTCCAACAGGTCACTTTTAGTGGCGACCGGATCTATCTTGGTCAAAAATCTGTCAATCGCCAAAATGTTGATAGAAATCGCACGATGGGAGGCCAAAATGGCATCTTTTGTCTCTTCAGCTGCCCATGTGATACCTGTAAGAATTTTACTTCTTGATACGTTAAATTACATCCTATTGGGCTTCCAACAGGTCACTTTTTGTGGCGACTGGATCTATCTTGGTCAAAAATCTGCCAATCGCCAGAAATCTGCCCGAACAGAGGCCAAAATGGCATCTTTTGTCTCTTCAGCTGCCCACGTGGTACCTGTAAGAATTTTACTTTTCGATAATGTTAAATTACATCCTGTTGGGCTTCCAACAGGTCACTTTTCATGGCGACTGGATCTATCTTGGTCAAAAATCTGCCAATCTCCATAAATGTTGACAGAAATCTGCCCGAACAGAGGCCAAAATGGCATCTTTTGTCTCTTCAGCTGCCCACGTGATACCTGTCAGAATTTTACTTTTTGATACGTTGAATTACATCCTGTTGGGCTTCCAACAGGTCACTTTTAGTGGCGTCTGGATCTATCTTGGTCAAAAATCTTCCAATCGCTAGAAATGTTGACAGAAATCTGCACGAATGGAGGCCAAAATGGCATCTTTTGTCTATTCAATTTGCCCATGTGATACTTGTAAGAATTTTACTTCTCGATACATTAAATTACATCCTATTGGGCTTCCAACAGTCACTTTTCATGGCGACCGGATCTATCTTAGTTAAAAATCCGCCAATCGCCGAAATCTGCGAAACGAGGCCAAAATGGCATCTTTTGTCTCTTCAGCTGCCCACGTGATACCTGTAAGAATTTTACTTTTCGATAACGTTAAATTACATCCTGTTGGGCTTCCAACAGGTCACTTTTCGTGGCGACTGGATCTATCTTGGTCAAAAATCTGCCAATCGCCAGAAATGTTGACGAGAAATGGCATCGCGCTTCAAATAACGGAGGCGAATGACCTCTTTTGAAAACTCAATTTTGTGAGCCTTCGCGATGCCTATCGACATGGACTTATGGATTTCAAAAATAGCTTTCTACTAACCACGGAGTCCAGAATCACTATGATTGGAGTTATGAAACTCAAAAAATGTCACCGCTAGGAATCGTGGCGAAATTTCCACGAATGGAGGCCAAAATGGCATCTTTGGGCTCCTTAGCTGCCCCATGTGATAATCGTAAAGAATTATACTTTTCGATCCTCTAAATTAGGTCATGTTGGGCTTCCAACAGTCACTTTTCATGGCATAGCTGGATCTATCTTGGTCAAAAATCCGCCAATCTCCAGAAATGTTCATAGAAATCTGCTCGAAGGGAGGCCAAAATGGCATCTTTTGTCTCTTCACTGCCGCGTGATACACAGTAAGAATTTTACTTTTTGATGCGTTGAATTACATCTGTTGGGCTTCCAACAGGTCACTTTTCATGGCGATTTGGATCTATCTTGGTCAAAAATCTGCCAATCGCCAGAAATGTTGATAGAAATCTGCTCGAAGGGAGGCCAAAATGGCATCTTTTGTCTCTTCAAATTTGCCCACGTGATACCTGTAAGAATTTTACATTTTGATGCGTTGAATTACATCTGTTGGGCTTCCAACGGGTCAATTTTCATGGCAACTGGATCTATCTTGGTCAAAAATCTGCCAATCGTCGAAATGTTGGCCAAATGCGCGCGAGCGGAGGCCAAAATGGCATCTTTTGTCTCTTCGGCTGCCCACATGATACCTGTCGAATTTTACTTTTTGTTACGTTGAATTATATCTGTTGGGCTTCCAACGGGTCACTTTTAGTGGCGACCCGGATCTATCTTGGTCAAAAATCTTTTAGCCAATCGCCGAAATGTTGGCCAATCACACGCACGAATGGAGGCCAAAATGGCATCTTTTGTCTATTCAGCTGCCCATGTGATACACAGTAAGAATTTTTACTTCTCGATACATTAAATTATATCCTATTGGGCTTCCAACGGTCACTTTTCATGGCGGCGGATCTATCTTGGTCAAAAATCTGCCAATCGCGAATCTGCCCGAACGAGGGCCAAAATGGCATCTTTTGTCTCTTCACTTGCCCACGTGATACCCGTAAGAATTTTACTTTTCGATAACGTTAAATTACATCTGTTGGGCTTCCAACGGTCACTTTTCATGGCGATTGGATCTATCTTGGTCAAAAATCTGCCAATCTCCATAAATGTTGGCCAATCTGCCCGAACGGAGGCGGAATGACCTCTTTTGAAAACCGTCAATTTTACGAGCCTTAAATTACGCGTGCCTATCGGACATGGACTTATGGATTTCAAAAATAGCTTTCTACTAGCCGCCCAAATGGAGTCGAGAATTACTACGATTGGAGTTACGGAACTCAAAAAATGTCACCGCTAGGAATCATGATGAAATTTCCATAAATGGAGGCCAAAATGGCATCTTTGGGCTCCTTAGCTGCCCCACGTGATAACCGTAAAAATTATACTTTTTCGATCCTCTAAATTAGGTCATGTTAGGCTTCCAACGGGTCACTTTTCATGGCGGCCGGATCTATCTTGGTCAAAAATCCGCCAATCTCGGAAATGTTGATAGAAATCGCGCTCGAAGGGAGGCCAAAATGGCATCTTTTGTCTCTTCAGTTGCCCCACGTGATACCCGTAAGAATTTTACTTTTGATCGTTGAATTACATCTGTTGGGCTTCCAACGGGTCACTTTTCATGGCGATTGGATCTATCTTGGTCAAAAATCCGCCAATCGCCGTAAATGTTGATAGAAATCGCCGAAGGGAGGCCAAAATGGCATCTTTGTCTCTTCATTTGCCCACGTGATACCCGTAAGAATTTTACTTTTTGATACGTTGAATTACATCTGTTGGGCTTCCAACGAGGTCACTTTTCGTGGCGGCCCGGATCTATCTTGGTCAAAAATCGCCAATCGCCGAAATGTTGATAGAAATCTGCACGAACGGAGGCCAAAATGGCATCTTTTGTCTCTTCACTGCCCACGTGATACACGTAAGAATTTTACTTTTTGATACGTTGAATTACATCCTGTTGGGCTTCCAACGGGTCACTTTTAGTGGTATTTGGATCTATCTTGGTCAAAAATCTGCCAATCGCCCGAAATGTTGATAGAAATCAAGACGACGGAGGCCAAAATGGCATCTTTGTCTCTTCACTGCCCATGTGATACCCGGTAAGAATTTTACTTCTCGATACGTTAAATTACATCCTATTGGGCTTCCAACGGTCACTTTTCATGGCGACCGGATCTATCTTGGTCAAAAATCGCCAATCTCCATAAATCTTGCCCGACGAGAGGCCAAAATGGCATCTTTTGTCTCTTCACGCCCACGTGGTACCTGTAAGAATTTTACTTTTCGATAATGTTAAATTACATCCTGTTGGGCTTCCAACGGTCACTTTTCATGGCGGCGGATCTATCTTGGTCAAAAATCTGCCAATCTCCATAAATGTTGGCAATCCGCCACGAATGGAGGCCAAAATGGCATCTTTTGTCTCTTCAATTTTACCACGTGATACACAGTAATGAATTTTACTTTTTGATACATTGAATTACATCCTATTGGGCTTCCAACAGGTCACTTTTAGTGGCGTGGGATCTATCTTGGTCAAAAATCTTCCAATCGCTAGAAATGTTGAATTAAAAATCTCCGAAATGGAGGCCAAAATGGCATCTTTTGTCTATTCAAAAAATCTGCCCATGTGATACCCGTAAGAATTTTACTTCTCGATACATTAAATTACATCCTATTGGGCTTCCAACGGTCACTTTTCGTGGCGACCGGATCTATCTTGGTTAAAAATCTGCCAATCTCCATAAATGTTGATAGAAATCGCGACGGAGGCCAAAATGGCATCTTTTGTCTCTTCATTTTTGCACGTGATACCGTAAGAATTTTACTTTTGATAACGTTAAATTACATCTGTTGGGCTTCCAACGGGTCACTTTTCGTGGTGATCTGGATCTATCTTGGTCAAAAATCTGCCAATCTCCATAAATGTTGACCAAAATGGCATCTTTGGCGAACGGAGGCCAAAATGACCTCTTTTGAAAACCTTCAATTTTGCGAGATCTATCTTGATGCCTATCGAACATGGACTTATGGAGGCCAAAAATATCTTTCTACTAGGCTTCCCACGTGAGTCGAAGAATCACTTTTTGATTGGAATTACATCTTGGTCAAAAATGTCACCGCTAGGAATCTTGGTCAAAAATTTCCACTGAATGGAGGCCAAAATGGCATCTTTGGGCTCTTAGCTGCCCCATGTGATACCTGTAAGAATTATACTTTTTGATCCTCTAAATTAGGTCATGTTGGGCTTCCAACGGGTCACTTTTCATGGCGGCCCCGATCTATCTTGGTCAAAAATCCGCCAATCTCTAGAAATGTTGATAGAAATGCGCTCGAAGGGAGGCCAAAATGGCATCTTTTGTCTCTTCATTTGCCCATGTGATACACCGTAAGAATTTTACTTTTTGATGCGTTGAATTACATCTGTTGGGCTTCCAATAGGTCACTTTTCATGGCGATTTGGATCTATCTTGGTCAAAAATCTGCCAATCGCCCGAAATGTTGATAGAAATCTTAATCTTTCGAAGGGAGGCCAAAATGGCATCTTTTGTCTCTTCACCGCCCACGTGATACACGTAAGAATTTTACATTTTGATGCGTTGAATTACATCTGTTGGGCTTCCAACGGTCAATTTTCGTGGCAACTCGGATCTATCTTGGTCAAAAAATCTGCCAATCGTCGTCAAAATGTTGGCCAAAATCTGCCCACGCGCGGAGGCCAAAATGGCATCTTTTGTCTCTTCAATTTTTGCCCACATTATACACTTTTAAATTTTACTTTTTGTTACGTTGAATTATATCTGTTGGGCTTCCAACAGTCACTTTTAGTGGCGATTGGATCTATCTTGGTCAAAAATCTGCCAATCGCTTAGGAAATGTTGACAGAAATGCGCACGAATGGAGGCCAAAATGGCATCTTTTGTCTATTCAGCTGCCCATGTGATACACAGTAGAATTTTACTTCTCGATACATTAAATTATATCCTATTGGGCTTCCAACGGGTCACTTTTAGAGTGGCGGCCGGATCTATCTTGGTCAAAAATCTCCGCCAATTGATAGAAATCTGCCCGAAACGAGAGGCCAAAATGGCATCTTTTGTCTCTTCATTTGCCCACGTGATACACAGAAAATTTTACTTTTTGATAACGTTAAATTACATCTGTTGGGCTTCCAACGGGTCACTTTTCATGGCGACTGGATCTATCTTGGTCAAAAATCTGCCAATCTCCATAAATGTTGGAGGAAATCATCGCCCGAGCGGAGGCGGAATGACCTCTTTTGAAAACCGTCAATTTTACGAGCCTTCGCGATGCCTATCGGACATGGACTTATGGATTTCAAAATAGCTTTCTACTAGCTTCGCCGCGGTGTCAAAATTACTATGATTGGAGTTACTATCTTTAACTCAAAAAATGTCACCGCTAGGAATCGTGGCGTTGAAAATTTCCACTGAATGGAGGCCAAAATGGCATCTTTGGGCTCCTTAGCTGCCCACGTGATAAGCTGTAAGAATTATACTTTTCGATCCTCTAAATTAGGTCATGTTAGGCTTCCAACGGGTCACTTTTCATGGCGGCTTGGATCTATCTTGGTCAAAAATCCGCCAATCTCGAAATGTTGATAGAAATGCGCTCGAAGGGAGGCCAAAATGGCATCTTTTGTCTCTTCAAACGCCCACGTGATACTGTAAGAATTTTACTTTTTGATGCGTTGAATTACATCTGTTGGGCTTCCAACGAGGTCACTTTTAGTGTGGCGGCTGGATCTATCTTGGTCAAAAATCTGCCAATCGCCATAAATGTTGATAGAAATCTGCCACGAACGGAGGCCAAAATGGCATCTTTTGTCTCTTCAGCTGCCCACGTGATACACCTTAAGAATTTTACTTTTTGATACGTTGAATTACATCTGTTGGGCTTCCAACAGGTCACTTTTAGTGGTGGCTGGATCTATCTTGGTCAAAAATCTGTCAATCGCCCGAAATGTTGATAGAAATGCGCACGACGGGAGGCCAAAATGGCATCTTTTGTCTCTTCATTTTGCCCATGTGATACTTGTAAAATTTTACTTCTTGATACGTTAAATTACATCCTATTGGGCTTCCAACGGGTCACTTTTAGGTGGCGGCTTGGATCTATCTTGGTCAAAAATCTGCCAATCGCGAAAATCTGCGAATGGAGGCCAAAATGGCATCTTTTGTCTCTTCCGCCCACGTGGTACTGTAAAATTTTACTTTTTGATAATGTTAAATTACATCTGTTGGGCTTCCAACGAGGTCACTTTTCATGGCGGCCGGATCTATCTTGGTCAAAAATCTGCCAATCTCCATAAATGTTGGCCAATCTGCCTGACGGGAGGCCAAAATGGCATCTTTTGTCTCTTCGGTTGCCCGCGTGATACTGTCGAAATTTTACTTTTTGATACGTTGAATTACATCCTGTTGGGCTTCCAACGAGGTCACTTTTAGTGGCGTGCGGATCTATCTTGGTCAAAAATCTTCCAATCGCCCGAAAATGTTGGCCAAATACTGCACTTTTTGATCCGAATGGAGGCCAAAATGGCATCTTTTGTCTATTCGGTTTTGCCCATGTGATACACTGTAAGAATTTTACTTCTCGATACATTAAATTACATCCTATTGGGCTTCCAACGGGTCACTTTTCGTGGCGGCTGGATCTATCTTAGTTAAAAATCTGCCAATCGCCCGAGAAATCTGCGAATGGAGGCCAAAATGGCATCTTTTGTCTCTTGGTTGCCCACGTGATACACTGTAAGAATTTTACTTTTTCGATAGCGTTAAATTACATCTGTTGGGCTTCCAACAGGTCACTTTTCGTGGCGGCCGGATCTATCTTGGTCAAAAATCTGCCAATCTCCATAAATGTTGGCGAAAATACGCGAAACGGAGGCGAAAATGACCTCTTTTGAAAACCGTCAATTTTGCGAGCCTTCGCGATGCCTATCGGAACATGGACTTATGGATTTCAAAAATAGCTTTCTACTAGCCTTCGCACGAGTCGAATCACTACGATTGGAGTTCACTGAAACTCAAAAATGTCACCGCTAGGAATCGTGACGAAAATTTCCCCGAATGGAGGCCAAAATGGCATCTTTGGGCTCCTTAGCTGCCCCATGTGATAAGCGTAAGAATTATACTTTTCGATCCTCTAAATTAGGTCATGTTGGGCTTCCAACGGTCACTTTTCATGGCGGCCCGGATCTATCTTGGTCAAAATCCGCCAATCTCTAGAAATGTTGATAGAAATCTGCTTTCGAAGGGAGGCCAAAATGGCATCTTTTGTCTCTTCAATTTGCCCACGTGATACCTGTAAGAATTTTACTTTTTGATGCGTTGAATTACATCTGTTGGGCTTCCAATAGGTCACTTTTCATGGCGGCTGGATCTATCTTGGTCAAAAATCTGCCAATCGCCGAAATGTTGATAGAAATGCGCGCGAAGGGAGGCCAAAATGGCATCTTTTGTCTCTTGGTGCCCACGTGATACACAGTAAGAATTTTACATTTTGATGCGTTGAATTACATCTGTTGGGCTTCCAACGGGTCAATTTTCGTGGCGGCTGGATCTATCTTGGTCAAAAATCTGCCAATCGTCGAAATGTTGATAGAAATCTACTTTTGAACGGAGGCCAAAATGGCATCTTTTGTCTCTTCACTTTGCCACATGATACACAGTAGAATTTTACTTTTTGTTACGTTGAATTATATCTGTTGGGCTTCCAACGGGTCACTTTTCGTGGCGGCCCCGATCTATCTTGGTCAAAAATCTGCCAATCGCCGAAAATGTTGATAAATTAAATCTGCACGAATGGAGGCCAAAATGGCATCTTTTGTCTCTTCAACTTGCCATGTGATACACGTAAGAATTTTACTTCTCGATACATTAAATTATATCCTATTGGGCTTCCAACGAGGTCACTTTTCATGGCGATTTGGATCTATCTTGGTCAAAAATCTGCCAATCTCCATAAATGTTGAAATGCCCGAAACGAGAGGCCAAAATGGCATCTTTTGTCTCTTGACTGCCCACGTGATACCGTAAGAATTTTACTTTTTGATAACGTTAAATTACATCCTGTTGGGCTTCCAACAGGTCACTTTTCATGGCGAATTGGATCTATCTTGGTCAAAAATCTGCCAATCTCCATAAATGTTGGCAAATCTGCTTTTGAATGGAGGCGGAATGACCTCTTTTGAAAACCGTCAATTTTACGAGCCTTCGCGATGCCTATCGAATGGACTTATGGATTTCAAAAATAGCTTTCTACTAGCCGCCAGCAGTCGAATTACTACGATTGGAGTTATCTTGGAACTCAAAAAATGTCACCGCTAGGAATCGTGGCGAAATTTCCTGAATGGAGGCCAAAATGGCATCTTTGGGCTCCTTAGTTTGCCCCCACGTGATAACTTGTAAGAATTATACTTTTTGATCCTCTAAATTAGGTCATGTTGGGCTTCCAACGGGTCACTTTTCATGGCGGCCGGATCTATCTTGGTCAAAAATCCGCCAATCTCCATAAATGTTGATAGAAATGGCATCTTTTGAAGGGAGGCCAAAATGGCATCTTTTGTCTCTTCATCTTGTTGCCCAACGTGATACTTTTCGTAAGAATTTTACTTTTTGATCGAATTACATCTGTTGGGCTTCCAACGGGTCACTTTTGTGGCGTTGGATCTATCTTGGTCAAAAATCATCCTGCCAATCGCTAAAAAATGTTGACTATCTTGGTCAAAAATCTTCATTTCGAATGGAGGCCAAAATGGCATCTTTTGTCTCTTCAAATGCCCGTGATACACAGTAAGAATTTTACTTTTTGATACGTTGAATTACATCTGTTGGGCTTCCAACGAGGTCACTTTTAGTGGTATTTGGATCTATCTTGGTCAAAAATCTGTCAATCGCCCGAAAATGTTGATAGAAATCTTTCGCGAAGGGAGGCCAAAATGGCATCTTTTGTCTCTTCAATTTGCCCATGTGATACATGTAAGAATTTTACTTCTTGATCGTTAAATTACATCCTATTGGGCTTCCAATGGGTCACTTTTCATGGCGGCCGGGATCTATCTTGGTCAAAAATCTGCCAATCGCCGGAATCGAAATCTGCGAATGGGGCCAAAATGGCATCTTTTGTCTCTTCACGCCCACGTGATACTGTAAGAATTTTACTTTTTGATAATGTTAAATTACATCTGTTGGGCTTCCAACGGGTCACTTTTCATGGCGAATTGGATCTATCTTGGTCAAAAATCTGCCAATCTCCATAAATGTTGGCCAAATCGCCTTTTGGAGGCCAAAATGGCATCTTTTGTCTCTTCAATTGCCCACGTGATACACAGTCGAATTTTACTTTTTGATACGTTGAATTACATCTGTTGGGCTTCCAAAGGTCACTTTTTAGTGGCGTCTGGATCTATCTTGGTCAAAAATCTTCCAATCGCCCGAAATGTTGGCCAAAATCTGCACGAAATGGAGGCCAAAATGGCATCTTTTGTCTATTCAGCTGCCCATGTGATACACAAGAATTTTACTTCTCGATACATTAAATTACATCCTATTGGGCTTCCAACGTCACTTTTCATGGCGGCGGATCTATCTTGGTCAAAAATCTGCCAATCGCCAGAAATCTGCGAACAGAGGCCAAAATGGCATCTTTTGTCTCTTCAAATGCCCACGTGATACACGTAAGAATTTTACTTTTTCGATAACGTTAAATTACATCTGTTGGGCTTCCAACGGTCACTTTTCGTGGTGGCTGGATCTATCTTGGTCAAAAATCTGCCAATCTCCATAAATGTTGGCCAAATCTGCGCGAATGGAGGCGAAAATGACCTCTTTTGAAAACCGTCAATTTTGCGAGCCTTGGCGATGCCTATCGAACATGGACTTATGGATTTCAAAAATAGCTTTCTACTAGCTTCGCACGCGGGTCGGAATCACTACGATTGGAGTTCTTGAAACTCAAAAAAATGTCACCGCTAGGAATCGTTGAGAAATTTCCCCTGAATGGAGGCCAAAATGGCATCTTTGGGCTCCTTAGCTGCCCCATGTGATAACCGTAAGAATTATACTTTTTTCGATCCTCTAAATTAGGTCATGTTGGGCTTCCAACGGGTCACTTTTCATGGCGGCCGGATCTATCTTGGTCAAAAATCCGCCAATCTCTAGAAATGTTGATAGAAATCTGCTCGAAGGGAGGCCAAAATGGCATCTTTTGTCTCTTCACGCCCACGTGATACACAGTAAAATTTTACTTTTTGATGCGTTGAATTACATCTGTTGGGCTTCCAATAGGTCACTTTTCATGGTGGCGGATCTATCTTGGTCAAAAATCTGCCAATCGCCCGAAATGTTGATAGAAATCTGCTTTCGAAGGGAGGCCAAAATGGCATCTTTTGTCTCTTGTTTGCCCGCGTGATACACAATAAGAATTTTACATTTTGATGCGTTGAATTACATCTGTTGGGCTTCCAACGGGTCAATTTTCGTGGCAAATGGATCTATCTTGGTCAAAAATCTGCCAATCGTCGAAATGTTGGCCAAAATGCACGAGACGGAGGCCAAAATGGCATCTTTTGTCTCTTCATTTGCCCACATGATACAAGTAGAATTTTACTTTTTGTTACGTTGAATTATATCTGTTGGGCTTCCAACGGTCACTTTTAGTGGCGGCCGGATCTATCTTGGTCAAAAATCTGCCAATCGCGAAAAATGTTGACGAAATCTGCACGAATGGAGGCCAAAATGGCATCTTTTGTCTATTCACCGCTGCCCATGTGATACCTGTAAAATTTTACTTCTCGATACATTAAATTATATCCTATTGGGCTTCCAACGGTCACTTTTAGTGGCGACTGGATCTATCTTGGTCAAAAATCTGCCAATCGCCCAAATCTGCGCGAGGAGGGCCAAAATGGCATCTTTTGTCTCTTGTTTGCCCACGTGATACACGTAAGAATTTTACTTTTCGATAACGTTAAATTACATCTGTTGGGCTTCCAACGGGTCACTTTTCATGGCGGCTGGATCTATCTTGGTCAAAAATCTGCCAATCTCCATAAATGTTGGCCAATCACGCGAATCGGGAGGCGAAATGACCTCTTTTGAAAACCGTCAATTTTACGAGCCTTCGCGATGCCTATCGGACATGGACTTATGGATTTCAAAAATAGCTTTCTACTAGCCCGCGAGTCGAAATTACTACGATTGGAGTTCTGGAACTCAAAAAATGTCACCGCTAGGAATCGTGACGGCGAAATTTCCTGAATGGAGGCCAAAATGGCATCTTTGGGCTCCTTAGCTGCCCCCACGTGATAAGCTGTAAGAATTATACTTTTTTTGATCCTCTAAATTAGGTCATGTTGGGCTTCCAACGGGTCACTTTTCATGGCGGCTGGATCTATCTTGGTCAAAAATCCGCCAATCTCGAAAATGTTGATAGAAATCTGCTTTCGAAGGGAGGCCAAAATGGCATCTTTTGTCTCTTCATTTGCCCGCGTGATACACAGTAAAATTTTACTTTTGATGCGTTGAATTACATCTGTTGGGCTTCCAACAGGTCACTTTTGTGGTGACTGGATCTATCTTGGTCAAAAATCTTTTGCGCCAATCGCCCGAAATGTTGGCAAAATCTGCTTCCACACTGAATGGAGGCCAAAATGGCATCTTTTGTCTCTTCATTTGCCCACGTGATACACCTGTAAGAATTTTACTTTTTGATCGTTGAATTACATCTGTTGGGCTTCCAACGGGTCACTTTTAGTGGTGACTGGATCTATCTTGGTCAAAAATCTGTCAATCGCCAGAAATGTTGATAGAAATTTTACGACGGGAGGCCAAAATGGCATCTTTTGTCTCTTCAAACGCCCATGTGATACATGTAAGAATTTTACTTCTTGATACGTTAAATTACATCCTATTGGGCTTCCAACGGGTCACTTTTCATGGCGGCTGGATCTATCTTGGTCAAAAATCTGCCAATCGCCCGAAATGTTGGCCAAGAAATGAGGCCAAAATGGCATCTTTTGTCTCTTGGTTGCCACGTGGTACTGTAAAATTTTACTTTTTGATAATGTTAAATTACATCTGTTGGGCTTCCAATAGGTCACTTTTCATGGCGATTTGGATCTATCTTGGTCAAAAATCGCCAATCTCCATAAATGTTGTGAAATCTGCCCGACGAGAGGCCAAAATGGCATCTTTTGTCTCTTCGGTACGCCCACGTGATACCTATCGTCGAATTTTACTTTTTGATACGTTGAATTACATCTGTTGGGCTTCCAACGGGTCACTTTTAGTGGCGTCTGGATCTATCTTGGTCAAAAATCTTCCAATCGCTAGAAATGTTGGCCAATCTGCACGAATGGAGGCCAAAATGGCATCTTTTGTCTATTCACTTGCCCATGTGATACACAATAAGAATTTTACTTCTCGATACATTAAATTACATCCTATTGGGCTTCCAACGGGTCACTTTTCATGGCGGCTGGATCTATCTTAGTTAAAAATCTGCCAATCGCCCGAAAATGCGCGAACGAGGCCAAAATGGCATCTTTTGTCTCTTCGGTTTGCCCGCGTGATACACGTAAGAATTTTACTTTTCGATAACGTTAAATTACATCCTTGGGCTTCCAACGGGTCACTTTTCGTGGTGACTAGATCTATCTTGGTCAAAAATCTGCCAATCTCCATAAATGTTGGCCAAAATGCGCGCCCGAATGGAGGCGGAATGACCTCTTTTGAAAACCGTCAATTTTGCGAGCCTTCGCGTGCCTATCGAACATGGACTTATGGATTTCAAAAATAGCTTTCTACTAGCTTCCGGAGTCGGAATCACTACGATTGGGTTTCTGAAACTCAAAAATGTCACCGCTAGGAATCGTGGCGAAATTTCCCTGAATGGAGGCCAAAATGGCATCTTTGGGCTCCTTAGCTGCCCCATGTGATAACCTGTAAAAATTATACTTTTCGATCCTCTAAATTAGGTCATGTTGGGCTTCCAACGGGTCACTTTTCATGGCGGCTGGATCTATCTTGGTCAAAAATCCGCCAATCTCTAGAAATGTTGATAGAAATCTGCTTTCGAAGGGAGGCCAAAATGGCATCTTTTGTCTCTTCCAGTTTGCCCACGTGATACACGTAAAATTTTACTTTTTGATGCGTTGAATTACATCTGTTGGGCTTCCAATAGGTCACTTTTCATGGCGGATGGATCTATCTTGGTCAAAAATCCAATCGGTCGCCCGAAATGTTGATAGAAATACGCTTTCGAAGGGAGGCCAAAATGGCATCTTTTGTCTCTTCGGTTTTGCCCACGTGATACACTGTAAGAATTTTACATTTTGATGCGTTGAATTACATCTGTTGGGCTTCCAACGGTCAATTTTCATGGCAACTGGATCTATCTTGGTCAAAAATCTGCCAATCGTCGAAAATGTTGGCCAAAATGCGCGAACGCGAGGCCAAAATGGCATCTTTTGTCTCTTGTTGCCCACATGATACAATCGAGAATTTTACTTTTTGTTACGTTGAATTATATCTGTTGGGCTTCCAACGGGTCACTTTTAGTGGCGATTGGATCTATCTTGGTCAAAAATCTGCCAATCGCCGGAAATGTTGGAGAAATCGCAAATGGAGGCCAAAATGGCATCTTTTGTCTATTCATTTTGCCCATGTGATACACAGTAAAATTTTACTTCTCGATACATTAAATTATATCCTATTGGGCTTCCAACGGGTCACTTTTAAATGGCGGCCCCGGATCTATCTTGGTCAAAAATCTGCCAATCGCCGCCCGAATGCGCGAGCAGGCCAAAATGGCATCTTTTGTCTCTTCAATTTGCCACGTGATACACGTAAGAATTTTACTTTTTCGATAACGTTAAATTACATCTGTTGGGCTTCCAACGGGTCACTTTTCATGGCGGCCCGGATCTATCTTGGTCAAAAATCTGCCAATCTCCATAAATGTTGGCAAATCTGCGCGCGGAGGCGAATGACCTCTTTTGAAAACCGTCAATTTTACGAGCCTTCGCGATGCCTATCGAACATGGACTTATGGATTTCAAAAATAGCTTTCTACTAACCGCGATTGTCGAAATTACTACGATTGGAGTTCTGGAACTCAAAAAATGTCACCGCTAGGAATCGTGGCAAATTTCCACTGAATGGAGGCCAAAATGGCATCTTTGGGCTCCTTAGCTGCCCCCACGTGATAAGCGTAAGAATTATACTTTTCGATCCTCTAAATTAGGTCATGTTAGGCTTCCAACGGGTCACTTTTCATGGCGGCCCCGGATCTATCTTGGTCAAAAATCCGCCAATCTCGAAAATGTTGATAGAAATCTGCTTTCGAAGGGAGGCCAAAATGGCATCTTTTGTCTCTTCATTTTGCCCACGTGATACACAGTAAAATTTTACTTTTTGATGCGTTGAATTACATCTGTTGGGCTTCCAACGAGGTCACTTTTGTGGCGGCTGGATCTATCTTGGTCAAAAATCTGCCAATCGCCGAAATGTTGGCAGAATCTGCACGACGGAGGCCAAAATGGCATCTTTTGTCTCTTCATTTGCCCACGTGATACAAAAATTTTACTTTTTGATACGTTGAATTACATCTGTTGGGCTTCCAACGGGTCACTTTTAGTGGTGGGGATCTATCTTGGTCAAAAATCGTCAATCGCCGAAATGTTGATAGAAATCTCGCACGACGGGAGGCCAAAATGGCATCTTTTGTCTCTTCAAATGCCCATGTGATACCTATAAGAATTTTACTTCTTGATACGTTAAATTACATCCTATTGGGCTTCCAACGGGTCACTTTTAGGTGGCGGCCCCGGATCTATCTTGGTCAAAAATCTGCCAATCGCCCGAAATGCGCGAAAGCGAGAGGCCAAAATGGCATCTTTTGTCTCTTCGTTTGCCCGCGTGGTACTGTAAGAATTTTACTTTTTTGATAATGTTAAATTACATCTGTTGGGCTTCCAATAGGTCACTTTTCATGGCGGCTGGATCTATCTTGGTCAAAAATCTGCCAATCTCCATAAATGTTGGCCAATTACGCTTGCGACGAGAGGCCAAAATGGCATCTTTTGTCTCTTCAATTTTGCCCGCGTGATACATCTTTTGTCGATTTTTACTTTTTTACTTTTACGTTGAATTACATCTGTTGGGCTTCCAACGGGTCACTTTTAGTGGCGTCTGGATCTATCTTGGTCAAAAATCTTCCAATCACCGAAATGTTGTGAAAATGCTTTGCGAATGGAGGCCAAAATGGCATCTTTTGTCTATTCAAATTTGCCCATGTGATACACGTAAAATTTTACTTCTCGATACATTAAATTACATCCTATTGGGCTTCCAACGGGTCACTTTTCATGGCGGCCCGGATCTATCTTAGTTAAAAATCGCCAATGTCGCCCGAGAAATGTTGCGAAATCTGAGGGAGGCCAAAATGGCATCTTTTGTCTCTTCAATTTGCCCGCGTGATACTGTAAGAATTTTACTTTTCGATAACGTTAAATTACATCTGTTGGGCTTCCAACAAGTCACTTTTAATGGCGGCCCGGATCTATCTTGGTCAAAAATCTGCCAATCTCCATAAATGTTGACAAAATGCGCGAGGACGGAGGCGGAATGACCTCTTTTGAAAACCGTCAATTTTGCGAGCCTTTTACTTGCCTATCGAACATGGACTTATGGATTTCAAAAATAGCTTTCTACTAGCCATCTATCTTGCAAAAGTCGAAATCACTACGATTGGAGTTCTGAAACTCAAAAATGTCACGCTAGGAATGTTGGCAAATTTCCACTGAATGGAGGCCAAAATGGCATCTTTGGGCTCCTTAGCTGCCCCATGTGATAACTGTAAGAATTATACTTTTCGATCCTCTAAATTAGGTCATGTTGGGCTTCCAGCGGGTCACTTTTCATGGCGGTCTAGATCTATCTTGGTCAAAAAATCCGCCAATCTCTAGAAATGTTGATAGAAATGCGCTTTCGAAGGGAGGCCAAAATGGCATCTTTTTGTCTCTTCGGTTGCCCACGTGATACTGTAAAATTTTACTTTTTGATCGTTGAATTACATCTGTTGGGCTTCCAATAGGTCACTTTTCATGGCGGCTAGATCTATCTTGGTCAAAAATCTGCCTGCCGCCCGAAATGTTGATAGAAATCGCTGCTCGAAGGGAGGCCAAAATGGCATCTTTTGTCTCTTCCCAGTTGCCCGCGTGATACACTGTAAAATTTTACATTTTGATCGTTGAATTACATCTGTTGGGCTTCCAACGGGTCAATTTTCGTGGCAACTGGATCTATCTTGGTCAAAAATCTGCCAATCGTCGAAAATGTTGGCGAAATGCCGAGAGCGGAGGCCAAAATGGCATCTTTTGTCTCTTCATTTTGCCCACATGATACTGTTAAGAATTTTACTTTTTGTTACGTTGAATTATATCTGTTGGGCTTCCAACGGTCACTTTTAGTGGCGGCCCCGATCTATCTTGGTCAAAAATCTGCCAATCGCGGAAATGTTGGCAATCTGCCTGAATGGAGGCCAAAATGGCATCTTTTGTCTATTCATTTGCCCATGTGATACACAGTAAAATTTTACTTCTCGATACATTAAATTATATCCTATTGGGCTTCCAACGGGTCACTTTTCATGGCGGCTGGATCTATCTTGGTCAAAAATCTGCCAATGTCGCCCGGAAATGCGCGAATAGGCCAAAATGGCATCTTTTGTCTCTTCCGTTTGCCCCGTGATACACAGCGTAAAATTTTTACTTTTTTGATAGCGTTAAATTACATCTGTTGGGCTTCCAACGGGTCACTTTTCATGGCGACTGGATCTATCTTGGTCAAAAATCTGCCAATCTCCATAAATGTTGGCAAATGCACGCGCGACGGAGGCGGAATGACCTCTTTTGCAAACCGTCAATTTTCTGAGCCTTCGTGATGCCTATCGGACATGGACTTATGGATTTCAAAATAGCTTTCTACTAGCCATACGGAGTCGAAATTACTACGATTGGATCTCTGGAACTCAAAAATGTCACCGCTAGGAATCGTGGCCGAAATTTCCACTGAATGGAGGCCAAAATGGCATCTTTGGGCTCCTTAGCGCCCCGTGATAAGCTGTAAAAATTATACTTTTTGATCCTCTAAATTAGGTCATGTTGGGCTTCCAACGGGTCACTTTTCATGGCGGCTGGATCTATCTTGGTCAAAAATCCGCCAATCTCGAAAATGTTGATAGAAATCTGCTTTCGAAGGGGAGGCCAAAATGGCATCTTTTGTCTCTTCGGTTGCCCGTGATACACAACGTAATTTTACTTTTTGATCGTTGAATTACATCTGTTGGGCTTCCAACGGGTCACTTTTAATGGCGGATCTATCTTGGTCAAAAATCTGCCAATCGCCCGAAATGTTGATAGAAAATACGCTCGAAGGAGGCCAAAATGGCATCTTTTGTCTCTTCGTTTGCCCGCGTGATACACAGTAAAATTTTACTTTTTGATGCGTTGAATTACATCTGTTGGGCTTCCAGCGGGTCACTTTTCATGGCAACTGGATCTATCTTGGTCAAAAAATCCAATCGTCGAGAAATGTTGATGAAATCTGCCGCGACGGGAGGCCAAAATGGCATCTTTTGTCTCTTGTTTGCCCATGTGATACTGTAAAAATTTTACTTCTTGATCGTTAAATTACATCCTATTGGGCTTCCAACGGGTCACTTTTAGTGGCGGCCCCGGATCTATCTTGGTCAAAAATCTACCAATCGCCCGAAATGTTGCGCGACGAGAGGCCAAAATGGCATCTTTTTGTCTCTTCAGCCCCATTGGTACTGTAAAAATTTTACTTTTTTTGTAATGTTAAATTACATCTGTTGGGCTTCAACAAGGTCACTTTTCATGGCGGCGGATCTATCTTGGTCAAAAATCTGCCAATCTCCATAAATGTTGGCCGAAATCTGCGCGAATGACCTCTTTTGGGGAGGCCAAAATGGCATCTTTTTACTCTCTTCCTTTTGATTGGATCTATCCACGTGATAAATGTTAAAATTTTTACTTTTCTTTGATCCTCTAAATTAAGTCATGTTGGGCTTCCATGTTAGGTCACTTTTCATGGCGGCTGGATCTATCTTGGTCAAAAATCCGCCAATCTCGAAATATTGATAGAAATCTCCTCGAAGGGAGGCCAAAATGGCATCTTTTGTCTCTTATTTGCCCATGTGATACACGTAAGAATTTTACTTTTTGATGCATTGAATTACATCTGTTGGGCTTCCAACGGGGTCACTTTTCATGGCGGCGGATCTATCTTGGTCAAAAATCTGCCAATCGCCGAAATGTTGGCGAAATCTGCCACGAGGAGGCCAAAATGGCATCTTTTGTCTCTTCATTTGCCCACGTGATACACGTAAAATTTTACTTTTTGATAGCGTTAAATTACATCTGTTGGGCTTCCAACGGGTCACTTTTCATGGCGGTTTGGATCTATCTTCAAAAAAAATCTCCCCAAATCTTGGCGAAAATGTTGAATAGAGGCCAAAATGGCATCTTTTGTCTCTTCAGGAGGCCCATGTGATGAAAAATTTTACTTTTTGAAACGTTAAATTTTGCCTGTTGGGCTTCCAACGCCTCACTTTCATCGTGCATGGACTTCTTGATTTTAAAATAGCTTTCTACTAGCTTCGCAAGGAGTCGAAAATGGCATCTTTTGTCTTGGACTGCCCATTCTGAAACTCAAAAATTTCATAAAAATTAATCTGTTGGGCTTCAATTTCCTGAATGGATCTATCTTGGTCAAAATGGCATCTTTAGGCTCCTTAAATGTTGGACAAAAAATGCCCCAGCGTGAATGACCTCTTTTGTCTCTTTATACTTTTAGATCCTCTAAATTAGGTCATGTTGGGCTTCCAAAATAGTCACTTTTCATGGCGGCCCCGATCTATCTTGGTCAAAAATCAAAAAAATCTCGAAATATTGATAAAAATCTCCTGAATGGAGGCCAAAATGGCATCTTTTGTCTCTTCGGTTTGCCCAAGTGATACACAGCAAAATTTTACTTTTTGATCGTTGAATTACATCATGTTGGGCTTCCAACGGGTCACTTTTCATGGCGGTTGGATCTATCTTGGTCAAAATCTACCAATCGCCCGAAATGTTGATAGAAATCTGCTTTCGAAGGGAGGCCAAAATGGCATCTTTTGTCTCTTCAGCTGCCCACGTGATACACATAAGAATTTTACTTTTTGATCGTTGAATTACATCTGTTGGGCTTCCAACGGGTCACTTTTCATGGCGGCCCCGGATCTATCTTGGTCAAAAATCTGTCAATCGCGGAAATGTTGTGAAAATCTGCAACGGAGGCCAAAATGGCATCTTTTGTCTCTTCGGTTGCCCACGTGATACACTTGTAAGAATTTTACTTTTGATACGTTGAATTACATCTGTTGGGCTTCCAAAACCGGTCATTTTAGTGGTGGTGGGATCTATCTTGGTCAAAAATCTGCCAATCGCGGAAATGTTGATAGAAATCTGCGCTTGCGAATAGGAGGCCAAAATGGCATCTTTTGTCTCTTCGGTTGCCCATGTGATACACGTAAGAATTTTACTTCTCGATACGTTAAATTACATCCTATTGGGCTTCCAACGAGGTCACTTTTAGGTGGCTGGATCTATCTTGGTCAAAAATCTGCCAATCGCCCAAAATGTTGCGAGAAATACGCGAGGGCCAAAATGGCATCTTTTGTCTCTTCCGCTGCCCACGTGATACTGTAAAATTTTACTTTTTCGATAATGTTAAATTACATCTGTTGGGCTTCAATAGGTCACTTTTCATGGCGGCGGATCTATCTTGGTCAAAAATCGCCAATCTCCATAAATGTTGTGAAATCTGCGAGCGGAGGCGAGAATGACCTCTTTTGAAAACCCTTAATTTTGCGAGCCTTGCGATGCCTATCAAACATGGACTTATGGATTTGAAAAATAGCTTTCTACTAGCTTCACACGGAGTCGAGAATCACTACGATTGGATTTCTTGGAACTCAAAATATTTCACCGCTAGGAATCGTGTGAGAAATTTCCTGAATGGAGGCCAAAATGGCATCTTTGGGCTCCTTAGCTGCCCTGCGTGATAAGCGTAAAATTATACTTTTCGATCCTCTAAATTAGGTCATGTTGGGCTTCCAACGGGTCACTTTTCATGGCGGCTGGATCTATCTTGGTCAAAATCTGCCAATCTCGGAAATGTTGATAGAAATCTGCTGACGAAGGGAGGCCAAAATGGCATCTTTTGTCTCTTCGGCTGCCCGCGTGATACACAGTAAGAATTTTACTTTTTGATCGTTGAATTACATCTGTTGGGCTTCCAACGAGGTCACTTTTTCTTGGCTGGGATCTATCTTGGTCAAAAATCGCCAATCGCCCGAAATGTTGGCGAGAAATGCGAAGGGAGGCCAAAATGGCATCTTTTGTCTCTTGGTTGCCCACATGATACACAGTAAGAATTTTACTTTTTGATAACGTTAAATTACATCTGTTGGGCTTCCAACGAGGTCACTTTTCATGGCAATTTGGATCTATCTTGGTCAAAAATCGCCAATCTTCATAAATGTTGGATAAATGCGCGAGCGGGGAGGCCAAAATGACCTCTTTTGAAAACTTCAATTTTGCCCATGTGATACCTATCGAGACATGGACTTATGGTTTGAAAAATAGCTTTCTACTGGGCTTCGCGACGGTCGAAATCACTACGATTGGATTCTCTTGGTCAAAAATGTCACCGCTAGGAATCGACGACCGAAATTTCCACTGAATGGAGGCCAAAATGGCATCTTTGGGCTCCTTAGCTTTGCCCACGTGATAACTGTAAAATTATACTTTTTGATCCTCTAAATTAGGTCATGTTGGGCTTCCAACGGGTCACTTTTCATGGCGGCCCGGATCTATCTTGGTTAAAAATCGCCAATCTCCATAAATGTTCATAGAAATCGCTTTCGAAGGGAGGCCAAAATGGCATCTTTTGTCTCTTCAAATTGCCCAAGTGATACCTGTAAGAATTTTACTTTTTGATGCGTTGAATTACATCTGTTGGGCTTCCAACAGTCACTTTTCGTGGCGGCTGGAATCTATCTTGGTCAAAAATCTACCAATCGCCCGAAATGTTGATAGAAATCGCCGAAGGGGGCCAAAATGGCATCTTTTGTCTCTTCAGCTGCCCACGTGATACCTGTAAAATTTTACTTTTGATGCGTTGAATTACATCCTGTTGGGCTTCCAACGGTCACTTTATGGCGTGGATCTATCTTGGTCAAAATCACGTCAATGCGCCCGAAATGTTGGCAAAATCTGCCGCGAATAGAGGCCAAAATGGCATCTTTTGTCTCTTCACCGCCCACACGTGATACACAGTAAGAATTTTACTTTTTTGATACGTTGAATTACATCTGTTGGGCTTCCAACAGGTCAGTTTTTAGTGGTATTTGGATCTATCTTGGTCAAAAATCTGCCAATCGCCCGAAATGTTGATAGAAATCTGCACGATTTGGAGGCCAAAATGGCATCTTTTGTCTCTTCGGTTGCCCATGTGATACCTGTAAGAATTTTACTTTTCGATCGTTAAATTACATCCTATTGGGCTTCCAACGGGTCACTTTTCGTGGCGGCGGATCTACCTTGGTCAAAAAAATCTACCAATGTTGAGGAAATCTGCCCGACGGAGGCCAAAATGGCATCTTTTGTCTCTTCAATTTGCCCACGTGGTACCTGTAAGAATTTTACTTTTCGATAATGTTAAATTACATCTGTTGGGCTTCCAAAAATAAATCAATGGTCACTTTTCATGGCGGCCAAAATGGATCTATCTTGGTCAAAATCTGCCAATCTCCGTAAATGTTGGTCACTTTTCATGGCGAACGGATCTATCTTGGAAAAATGACCTCTTTTGAAAAACCCTTAATTTTGCCAAAATGGCATCTTTTGTCATCTTGCTTATCAAACATGGACTTATGGATTTGAAAAATAGCTTTCTACTAGCTTCACACGGAGTCCACTTTCACTACGATTGGATCTATCTTGGTCAAAATATTTCACCGCTAGGAATGTTGATGAAATTTCCTGAATGGAGGCCAAAATGGCATCTTTTGGGCTCCTTAGCTGCCCACGTGATAAGCTGTAAGAATTATACTTTTCGATCCTCTAAATTAGGTCATGTTGGGCTTCCAACAGGTCACTTTTCATGGCGGCCGGATCTATCTTGGTCAAAAAATCTGCCAATCGCCGAAAATATTGGACGTAAATCTGTACGAATGGAGGCCAAAATGGCATCTTTTGTCTCTTCAGTTTGCCGCGTGATACCTGTAAAAATTTTACTTTTTGATACGTTGAATTACATCTGTTGGGCTTCCAACAAGTCACTTTTCTTGGCGATTGGATCTATCTTGGTCAAAAATCTACCAATCGCCGAGGGAATCTGCCCGAAACGAGGCCAAAATGGCATCTTTTGTCTCTTCAAATACCCCACATGATACACCGTAAGAATTTTACTTTTTGATAACATTAAATTACATCTGTTGGGCTTCCAACAGGTCACTTTTCCCGGCGATTTGGATCTATCTTGGTCAAAAATCTGCCAATCTTCATAAATGTTGACCAAAATGCGCGAGAACGGAGGCGGAATGACCTCTTTTGAAAACCGTCAATTTTGCGAGCCTTCGATGCCTATCGAACATGGACTTATGGATTTTTAAAAATAGCTTTCTACTAGCTTCGCACGGAGTCGGAATCACTACGATTGGAGTTATCTGAAACTCAAAAAATGTCACCGCTAGGAATGGGGGAGAAATTTCCTGAATGGAGGCCAAAATGGCATCTTTGGGCTCCTTAGCTGCCCCACGTGATAACCGTAAGAATTATACTTTTTGATCCTCTAAATTAGGTCATGTTGGGCTTCCAACGGTCACTTTTCATGGCGGCTGGATCTATCTTAGTTAAAAATCCGCCAATCTGCGAAATGTTCATAGAAATCTGCTTTCGAAGGGAGGCCAAAATGGCATCTTTTGTCTCTTCATTTGCCCAAGTGATACACTGTAAGAATTTTACTTTTTGATGCGTTGAATTACATCTGTTGGGCTTCCAACGGGTCACTTTTCGTGGGCGGGATCTATCTTGGTCAAAAATCTACCAATCGCCAAAATGTTGATAGAAATCTGCCTTTCGAAGGGGAGGCCAAAATGGCATCTTTTGTCTCTTCAATTTTCACGCGTGATACACGTAAGAATTTTACTTTTTGATGCGTTGAATTACATCTGTTGGGCTTCCAACAGGTCACTTTATGGCGGCCCCGGATCTATCTTGGTCAAAAAATCTGTCAATCGCCCGGAAATGTTGGAGAATCTGCACGAATAGCGAGGCCAAAATGGCATCTTTTGTCTCTTCACTTGCCCATGTGATACACCTTAAGAATTGTACTTTTTGATCGTTGAATTACATCTGTTGGGCTTCCAACAGTCGGGCTTTTAGTGGTATTTGGATCTATCTTGGTCAAAAAATCTTTTGCCAATCGCCCAAATGTTGATAGAAATTTACTGTTAAATTACATCTTCTTTGGAGGCCAAAATGGCATCTTTTGTCTCTTCATTTGCCCATGTGATACACAGGCAGAATTTTACTTCTTTGATCGTTAAATTACATCCTATTGGGCATCCAACAGGTCACTTTTCAAAATAGCTTTCGGATCTACCTTGGTCAAAAATCTACCAATCGCCCGAAATCATTGTGAGCAATGCGATGGAGAGCCAAAATGGCATCTTTTGTCTCTTCATTTGCCCACGTGGTACTGTAAAATTTTACTTTTTCGATAATGTTAAATTACATCCTGTTGGGCTTCCAACAGGTCACTTTTCATGGCGGCCGGATCTATCTTGGTCAAAAATCTTCCAATCTCGAAATGTTGACAGAAATCTGCTCGAATGGAGGCCAAAATGACCTCTTTTAAAACCCTTAATTTTGCCCGACCTGCGTGCTTATCAAACATGGACTTATGGATTTGAAAAACAGCTTTCTACTAGCTTCACACGGAGTCGGAATCACTACGATTGGATCTTCTTGAACTCAAAATATTTCACCGCTAGGAATCGTGGCGAAATTTCCACTGAATGGAGGCCAAAATGGCATCTTTTGGGCTCCTTAGGCGCCCCGCGTGATAACTTGTAAAATTATACTTTTCGATCCTCTAAATTAGGTCATGTTGGGCTTCCAAAAGGTCACTTTTCATGGCGGCTTTGGATCTATCTTGGTCAAAAAATCTGCCAATGCGTCGAAAATGTTGTGAGAAATCTGTATGAATCGGAGGCCAAAATGGCATCTTTTGTCTCTTCAATTTGCCCACGTGATACACAGTCAGAATTTTACTTTTTGATCACGTTGAATTACATCTGTTGGGCTTCCAACAGGGTCACTTTTCTTGGCGATGGATCTATCTTGGTCAAAAATCTGCCAATCGCCCCAAATCTTGCCCGACGAGGCCAAAATGGCATCTTTTGTCTCTTCATTTGCCCACATGATACACAGTAAGAATTTTACTTTTTCGATAACATTAAATTACATCTGTTGGGCTTCCAACAGGTCACTTTTCATGGCCCCGGATCTATCTTGGTCAAAAAATCTGCCAATCTTCATAAATGTTGACAAAATCGCGAGCGGAGGCGGAATGACCTCTTTTGAAAACCGTCAATTTTGCGAGCCTTCGCGATGCCTATCGGAACATGGACTTATGGATTTTAAAAATAGCTTTCTACTAGCCGCACGGTCGGAATCACTACGATTGGAGTTACGAAACTCAAAAAAATGTCACCGCTAGGAATCGGGACGAAATTTCCCTGAATGGAGGCCAAAATGGCATCTTTGGGCTCCTTAGGCTGCCCACGTGATAGCTGTAAGAATTATACTTTTTGATCCTCTAAATTAGGTCATGTTGGGCTTCCAACAGGTCACTTTTCATGGCGGCCCCGGATCTATCTTGGTTAAAAATCCGCCAATCTCGAGAAATGTTCATAGAAATCTGCTCGAAGGGAGGCCAAAATGGCATCTTTTGTCTCTTCAGCTTTGCCCAAGTGATACACTGTAAGAATTTTACTTTTTGATGCGTTGAATTACATCTGTTGGGCTTCCAACGGGTCACTTTTCGTGGCATTTGGATCTATCTTGGTCAAAAATCTACCAATCGCGAGAAATGTTGATAGAAATCGCCGAAGGGAGGCCAAAATGGCATCTTTTGTCTCTTCAATTTGCCCACGTGATACACAATAAAATTTTACTTTTTTGATCGTTGAATTACATCTGTTGGGCTTCCAACGGGTCACTTTTTATGGCGATTGGATCTATCTTGGTCAAAAATCTGTCAATCGCCCGAAATATTGATGTAAATCTGCCTGAGCGGAGGCCAAAATGGCATCTTTTGTCTCTTCACCTGCCGCGTGATACACCTGTAAGAATTGTACTTTTTTATCGTTGAATTACATCCTGTTGGGCTTCCAACGTCGTCGGTTTTAGTGGTGATTTGGATCTATCTTGGTCAAAAATCTGCCAATCGCCGAGAAATGTTGATAGAAATTGCACGCATTTGGAGGCCAAAATGGCATCTTTTGTCTCTTCACTTGCCCATGTGATACCTGTAAGAATTTTACTTCTCGATACGTTAAATTACATCCTATTGGGCATCCAACGAGGTCACTTTTATTGGCGGCCGGATCTACCTTGGTCAAAAATCTACCAATCGCCATAAATCGCCGCGACGAGAGGCCAAAATGGCATCTTTTGTCTCTTCATTTGCCCACGTGGTACTTGTAAAATTTTACTTTTTGATAATGTTAAATTACATCCTGTTGGGCTTCCAACGGTCACTTTTCATGGCGGCCGGATCTATCTTCGTCAAAAATCGCCAATCTCGGAAATGTTGACGAAATAATGCGCGACGGAAGCGAATGACCTCTTTTAAAAACCCTTAATTTTGCGGCCTTGCGATGCTTATCAAACATGGACTTATGGATTTCAAAAATAGCTTTCTACTAGCTTCACCGGAGTCCGAATCACTACGATTGGAGTTACGGAACTCAAAATATTTCACCGCTAGGAATCGTGAGAAATTTCCTGAATGGAGGCCAAAATGGCATCTTTGGGCTCCTTAGCTGCCCCGTGATAAGCGTAAGAATTATACTTTTAGATCCTCTAAATTAGGTCATGTTGGGCTTCCAACGGTCACTTTTCATGGCGATTGGATCTATCTTGGTCAAAAATCGCCAATCGTCGAGAAATGTTGATGTCTGTCTGAGGGAGGCCAAAATGGCATCTTTTGTCTCTTCGGTGCCCACGTGATACACAGTCGAAATTTTACTTTTTGATACGTTGAATTACATCTGTTGAGCTTCCAACAGGTCATTTTTCTTGGCGGCCGGATCTATCTTGGTCAAAAATCGCCAATCGCCCGAAATGTTGCAAAAATGAGAGGCCAAAATGGCATCTTTTGTCTCTTCATTTGCCCACATGATACACGTAAGAATTTTACTTTTCGATAACATTAAATTACATCTATTGGGCTTCCAACAGGTCACTTTTCCTGGCGATTGGATCTATCTTGGTCAAAAATCTGCCAATCTTCATAAATGTTGTGAGAATCTTGCGCCTGGCATCGGAGGCGAATGACCTCTTTTGAAAAACCGTCAATTTTGCGATAACTTACGCGATGCCTATCGGACATGGGCTTATGGATTTTAAAAATAGCTTTCTACTAGCTTCGCACGGAGTCCGGAATCACTACGATTGGATTCTGAAAACTCAAAAAATGTCACCGCTAGGAATCGTGACGAAATTTCCACTGAATGGAGGCCAAAATGGCATCTTTGGGCTCCTTAGCTGCCCCGTGATAACCTGTAAAATTATACTTTTTGATCCTCTAAATTAGGTCGGTTGGGCTTCCAACGGTCACTTTTATGGCGGCCCCGGATCTATCTTAGTTAAAAATCCGCCAATCTCGAAATGTTCATAGAAATTTCTCGAAGGGGAGGCCAAAATGGCATCTTTTGTCTCTTCATTTGCCCAAGTGATACCTGTAAGAATTTTACTTTTTGATGCGTTGAATTACATCATGTTGGGCTTCCAACGGGTCACTTTTCGTGGCGAATTGGATCTATCTTGGTCAAAAATCTACCAATCACCGAAAATGTTGATAGAAATACGCTCGAAGGGAGGCCAAAATGGCATCTTTTGTCTCTTCAGCTTTTGCCCACGTGATACACAGTAAGAATTTTACTTTTTGATGCGTTGAATTACATCTGTTGGGCTTCCAACGGGTCACTTTTTATGGCGGCGGATCTATCTTGGTCAAAAATCTCATCAATCGCCGTAAATGTTGACGTAAATCTGCGCCGAATCGGAGGCCAAAATGGCATCTTTTGTCTCTTCACCACCACGTGATACACAGCCAGAATTGTACTTTTTGATCGTTGAATTACATCTGTTGGGCTTTCAACGGGTCGAGTTTTAGTGGTGATTTGGATCTATCTTGGTCAAAAAATCTGCCAATCGCCGAAATGTTGATAGAAATCTGCACGCATGGAGGCCAAAATGGCATCTTTTGTCTCTTCGGTTGCCCATGTGATACACAGTAAGAATTTTACTTCTCGATACGTTAAATTACATCCTATTGGGCATCCAACGAGGTCACTTTTCGTGGCGACTGGATCTATCTTGGTCAAAAATCGCCAATCGCCCGAAATCAAAGCGAGCGAGGCCAAAATGGCATCTTTTGTCTCTTCAATTTGCCCACGTGGTACCAATAAGAATTTTACTTTTTCGATAATGTTAAATTACATCTGTTGGGCTTCCAACAGGTCACTTTTCATGGCGGCCCGGATCTATCTTGGTCAAAAATCTTGCCAATCTCCATAAATGTTGACGTAAATCACGCGAACGGAGGCGAGAATGACCTCTTTTGAAAACCCTTAATTTTGCCGGCCTTCGCAATGTTTATCAAACATGGACTTATGGATTTCAAAAATAGCTTTCTACTAGCTTCACACGGAGTCGGAATCACTACGATTGGAGTTACGGAACTCAAAATATTTCACCGCTAGGAATCGTGATTGAAATTTCCCCTGAATGGAGGCCAAAATGGCATCTTTGGGCTCCTTAGCTGCCCACGTGATAACCGTAAGAATTATACTTTTCGATCCTCTAAATTAGGTCATGTTGGGCTTCCAACGGTCACTTTTCATGGCGGCCGGATCTATCTTGGTCAAAAAATCTGCCAATCGTCGAAAATGTTGGCCAAATCGAGTCGAACGGAGGCCAAAATGGCATCTTTTGTCTCTTCAGTTTGCCCACGTGATACCTGTCAGAATTTTACTTTTTGATACGTTGAATTACATCTGTTGGGCTTCCAACGAGGTCACTTTTCTTGGCGATTTGGATCTATCTTGGTCAAAAATCCGCCAATCGCTAGAAATGTTGGAGACGAGAGGCCAAAATGGCATATTTTGTCTCTTCAGCTTTGCCACATGATACCTATAAGAATTTTACTTTTCGATAACATTAAATTACATCTGTTGGGCTTCCAAGGTCACTTTTCCGGCGGCGATGGATCTATCTTGGTCAAAAATCGCCAATCTTCATAAATGTTGTGAAATTCGCCCGACGGAGGCGAAAATGACCTCTTTTTGAAAACCGTCAATTTTGCGAGCCTTCGCGATGCCTATCGGACATGGACTTATGGATTTTAAAAATAGCTTTCTACTAGCCGCACGAGTCGAATCACTACGATTGGAGTTCTGAAACTCAAAAATGTCACCGCTAGGAATCGTGACAGAAATTTCCACGAATGGAGGCCAAAATGGCATCTTTGGGCTCCTTAGCTGCCCCACGTGATAACTGTAAAATTATACTTTTTGATCCTCTAAATTAGGTCTGTTGGGCTTCCAACGGTCACTTTTCATGGCGGCCCCGGATCTATCTTAGTAAAAAAATCCGCCAATCTCCATAAATGTTCATAGAAATCGCTTTCGAAAGGGAGGCCAAAATGGCATCTTTTGTCTCTTCAATTTGCCCAAGTGATACCTATAAAGAATTTTACTTTTTGATGCGTTGAATTACATCTGTTGGGCTTCCAACGGGTCACTTTTCGTGGCGATTGGATCTATCTTGGTCAAAAAAAATACCAATCGCCAGAAATGTTGATAGAAATCTGCTTTTCGAAGGGAGGCCAAAATGGCATCTTTTGTCTCTTCAGCGCCCGCGTGATACACTGTAAAATTTTACTTTTGATCCGTTGAATTACATCATGTTGGGCTTCCAACGGTCACTTTTCATAAGCGTGGATCTATCTTGGTCAAAAATCCGTCAATCGCCCGAAATGTTGATAGAAATCTACGAGCGGAGGCCAAAATGGCATCTTTTGTCTCTTGTTTGCCCGCGTGATACACCAAGAATTATACTTTTTGATCACGTTGAATTACATCTGTTGGGCTTCCAACGTGGTCGGATTTTAGTGGCGGCCCGGATCTATCTTGGTCAAAAATCGCCAATCGCCCGAAATGTTGATAGAAATCGCACGGCGGAGGCCAAAATGGCATCTTTTGTCTCTTGGTTTGCCATGTGATACACAATAAAATTTTACTTCTCGATCGTTAAATTACATCCTATTGGGCATCCAACGGGTCACTTTTAAATTGGCATGGCGATCTATCTTGGTCAAAAATCGCCAATCGCCCGAAATCTGCTGAATCTACGAGAGGCCAAAATGGCATCTTTTGTCTCTTGGCTGCCCATGGTACCCGTAAAAATTTTACTTTTTTCGATAATGTTAAATTACATCCTGTTGGGCTTCCAACGAGGTCACTTTTCATGGCGGCTGGATCTATCTTGGTCAAAAATCGCCAATCTCCATAAATGTTGGCATCTTTTGTCGGAGGCGGAATGACCTCTTTTGAAAACCCTTAATTTTGCCGGTGCCAGCGATGCTTATCAAACATGGACTTATGGATTTCAAAAAATAGCTTTCTACTAGCTTCACACGGAGTCGAGAATCACTACGATTGGAGTTCAAAACTCAAAATATTTCACCGCTAGGAATCGTGACGTAAATTTCCCCTGAATGGAGGCCAAAATGGCATCTTTGGGCTCCTTAGGCCCCCGTGATAACTGTAAAATTATACTTTTCGATCCTCTAAATTAGGTCATGTTGGGCTTCCAGCGGTCACTTTTCATGGCGCCCGGATCTATCTTGGTCAAAAATCTGCCAATCGCCATAAATGTTGATAGAAATCTGCACGACGGAGGCCAAAATGGCATCTTTTGTCTCTTTTGCGCCCATGTATGATACCTATCGTAAAATTTTACTTCTCGATCGTTAAATTACATCCTATTGGACATCCAACGAGTCACTTTTCGTGGCGATTGGATCTATCTTGGTCAAAAATATCACCGCCAATCGCCCGAAAATTTCGAAATGGAGGCCAAAATGGCATCTTTTGTCTCTTATTTGCCCACGTGGTACCAGTAAAATTTTACTTTTTCGATAATGTTAAATTACATCATGTTGGGCTTCCAACGAGGTCACTTTTCATGGCGGCCCCGGATCTATCTTGGTCAAAAATCTGCCAATCTCCATAAATGTTGACGAAAATGCGCGAAGGGAGGCCAAAATGACCTCTTTTGAAAACCCTTAATTTTGCCGACCTTAGCGATGCTTATCACACATGGACTTATGGATTTCAAAATAGCTTTCTACTAGCTTCACCGCGAGTCGGAATCACTACGATTGGATCTTCACGGAACTCAAAATATTTCACGCTAGGAATCGTGGCCAAATTTCCCGAATGGAGGCCAAAATGGCATCTTTGGGCTCATAAATTTCGCCCCACGTGATAAGCGTAAGAATTATACTTTTCGATCCTCTAAATTAGGTCATGTTGGGCTTCCAACGTCACTTTTCATGGCGGCCCCGGATCTATCTTGGTCAAAAATCTGCCAATCGTCGAGGAAATATTGGCAATCTGTCTGAATAGGAGGCCAAAATGGCATCTTTTGTCTCTTCCGGTGCCCACGTGATACACAGCCGAAATTTTACTTTTTGATACGTTGAATTACATCCTGTTGGGCTTCCAGCGGGTCACTTTTCTTGGCGACTGGATCTATCTTGGTCAAAAATCTGCCAATCGCCCGATGAATCTGCCCGAACAGAGGCCAAAATGGCATCTTTTGTCTCTTCAATTTGCCCACATGATACACAGTAAGAATTTTACTTTTTGATAACATTAAATTACATCTGTTGGGCTTCCAACGAGTCACTTTTCTGGCGGCTGGATCTATCTTGGTCAAAAATCGCCAATCTTCATAAATGTTGTGAGAAATGCACGCGACGGAGGCGGAATGATCTCTTTTGAAAACCGTCAATTTTGCGAGCCTTCGCGATGCCTATCGAGACATGGACTTATGGATTTTAAAAATAGCTTTCTACTAGCCGTGCGGAGTCGAGAATCACTACGATTGGAGTTCTGAAAACTCAAAAAATGTCACCGCTAGGAATCGTGACGAAATTTCCACGAATGGAGGCCAAAATGGCATCTTTGGGCTCCTTAGGCTGCCCCACGTGATAAGCGTAAAATTATACTTTTCGATCCTCTAAA